>DWLH01001279.1:0-13546 GCA_018249795.1 Heliconius telesiphe telesiphe
ACTATGTTGGCCGTCTCTTAGTCTGTCAAGACCATTCACCTCCAGGTAGTAAGCTGGAATTAATGTCAAATATTCAGGATAATGATTCGAACGGCTCTTCATTGTATGTTATCAAATGGTCCAAGCACTTGTACTTCCCAAAGACCTACAATCCTCAAAATAATACTAAACGCTCAGGGGTCAAGTTCAACTCGCACTTGACAGGTTTTTTTTATACGCAAACGCAATTATGTTTAGAAACTTGTTCAGATGTAATAGTGCTACAAAATAGCTAAGCAAACTAAAAATAACTACAAATACTATCATATATAAACAATCATATAAAATAAAATTTTAACTACTACTTTTTAGATCATTATGTTAAAGTAAAAAATAATATCATTAAAATTATATCAACATTTAATTATATATAATTTATAACCTTATTTTAGTTCATTCATATCCTTTACTAAACTTCAGTAGCTAATTTCAATACATTAATAGTCAATCATGCTTAGTAAAAAAATTTTTTTTTTTTTACTATTTAAATTATTTGAAGGCACTTAAAGTATTTGACAAGTGACATGACGATATGAATAGAGTTATGAGGAGACGTTGAAAAGGGCCCAGAATGATATAAGAAGGTCAAATATAAGTTAGACTATTTTTTTTATAATGGGTATATTTTTTAAAATTTAAAATATGATAACTCTACAGACATATGTCTGTAAAGTTATCATATTGAGTTATCATGAACCCTTAGTATGCGAGTCCGACTGACATTTGATCGGTTTTTTTTTTCAATTTCTACTAAATAGGATTCGAGGAAAGAAAATTCACGTTAAATCAAATATATCTTGACCACGTCATACTGGAGCTACTCACCGACTCCTATATCTGGCTCTCTAAGCATAGCTCTATAAATAAATCGTACCATTATATTGTTATTGAGGCCAGTCGTGGCGCAGGGGCACAAACACAAAATAAGCCCGACAGGTTGTGGGTTCGGTTAGGCTAAGCACGGCCTTAAGTTCTGCCATTCAAGTCGCAATGCCTTCCAAATTTGTCGTAAAGTATAGAACGGAGGTGCCTTAATGGGAACCAAACAAGAGTATCTTAATAATAGATTGCCAGATTCCATCTGCCTACTCTGCTATGTACGGGATACAGCGTGAAGTTAAAAAAATATTATTAATATATAAATATTTTCAAATTGTACAAAGTTAAGGCATCGAAATTTAAAACTAATATATGCTGTAGCCTGTAATATAATCCAAACATATAATTCATGTGGGACCTCAATTCGGTGTTTCCTTTCCTTCTTCAAAGATAACGTCAAGTATGACGTGTGTGTTGATATGAATTGTTAAAATTCTACCCAGCTAAGAATATTACGTGCTTAAATATGAAAAAAAATGTACGTGACAAATAAACAACTGCCTATGGTTCTTATTGTCGGTTAAAGAATAAATTAAATAAATATATTGGAATAAATCAAAATAATATTATAAAAAGTTGTGCTCTAATACAACACATAAAACAAACATCTAAATATATATATATATATATATATATTGAATCAATACAATACATATTATTTAAATTTTATTTATAAAGCCTATATAATATATATTTTTTTTTTATATTTAATAAATTATTAGTATTTATATGATTCTAATTTAAAACTTAGGGCGAAGCGTAGCTACGGTAAAATAAATGACCCCTCGGAATGTTGTATGTAGCTTAAAATTAATTAATTATGTCCGCAGTGTACGCCTGCATTTACATATTGCAACATTTTGAAGGCAAATTCGGATATATTTAGATGCTTAACACCGTAATTGCTACCTAAATAGATTGAGGGAGTTAAGTCACTGTCACTAAAACTAGGAAAATAATTTTGTTTTGTGAACGTTGATTCAACGTGATTTGGGAATAAGTAAAGAGAAAATGATTGTTTGAACCGTCAAGGTTGGTCAAATGATAGAGATATTTGAAATGTAAATATTGTAATCACATATAATGTATAAAAAAATAAGATTTAGGTAGGTATTCGGTATTGGGGACGCAGGTACAAAACTGTAACAACGATTAGGATAACATAAAACTTCGCAGCGTAACATACATAATTCGTAACTTTTTTTAATTTCACGCTATATCCCGCACATAGTCGAGTACTTAAATAAAAATTTTGCGTTGCGTGTTGAGTGACCAGAGCGAGGAAATAAAAATATTAAATTTCCTCTAGTGGGAATCGAACCCACAACTTGTGTTTACATCGCATGATTTTACCCCAGCGCTATGACTGGTCTCAGAATAATATAAATTCTTATCAAAGAATGCAAAGCATTCTGATTTTCTTTGTCTGCTTAAGACATTTTAAAAACGCTAACTTAAAAAAATATTAACTTTACGTTAAAACAAAATCCAAGAAAAAATAAACAACTTCCTATGGTTCTTATTCTCGGTTAAAGAATAAATTAAATAAATATATTGGAATAAATTAAAATAATATAATAAAAAGTTGTGCTTTAATACAAGACATAAAACAAACATCTGAATGCCTACATATATATATATATATATATATATACTTAGTCTACATAGTCATACAATCCTATAGATTTAATTCGATAGTGTATCTAGGCACGACTTAAATTGGTGGCGTAGGCTTTAACTCAACTGCATAATATCCCTAACCGCAACTATTATTACGAATAAGGTAATTAGTAGTGGCAGTTCCTGTGTTCGATTTTGATCATTTATAGCGTATATGAGAGATACGGGCTTGTTAGCTGTTCCTGTAATTTCATTTGAATATTGTTGTGCAAATTACATGTCACATATGTACATATGTACATATAAAACACTTTAAATTCATAGCCTTTTATTTATACTTAATAGTATATGTAAATGAAACTTTATTTTCAGCTTCACACAATTCCAGGACATAGCAGGGTAGGCAGAGGGAACCTGGTAACCTTATGTCTTAATATGAACGGATTGTCTTAACACTCCGTCCTCATTAAGACACGTCCGTTTCCCAAATTCCGACGAATTCTGTTGGCGTTTTATTGTTGAATGGCGGAACTAAGCGCCACGCTTTGGCTCGTTACCGGTGCGAGGAAATGAAAATATTCAATATTTAATTTTCTCAAGTGGTAATCGAACTCATAATCTGTCGCGCTTACAGTCGCACGCTTCTAGCTTTGGAAGAAACTTAGTAATTAAGAAACTTAATATCTAATTTTATAACTAAACGTTTTACAAAATACACTGTTAAATTATTTTGTTTAGTTTCTGTATTATTACAGGTGTCATTATTTTTATTCAAACACTCACATATATTCAAATAATTTATTGTTAATTTAGTAGTACTACTTTGCCAGTTGCCGTGTAACTTACTAAATGTCATACGCGTTTGTGGTGAGCTGTTTCCGTTTCTTCCTATTGGTTCCTTAGGATTCGGAAAAGCTCAATTAATTAATATAATGTATTTACATTTAATCTTGTCTAGTCAGTAGCTTTAACAAATATGTTCATTTTCTAAATATAAAAAAATATAAACAATTAGACCTACAAATGTTCATCTTTCTTTATTATTGGTAACGTGGTTTTATTAGGCAAATAGAGATATAGAGCTATATATAAAGAAACTGTAAATAAAATAAAAATGATATCTGTACCATTTCTATAATCGGGACTCATGCAAGTATAATAAATGGAGTGGAATTTAATTTCCGCGAGTCAACTCACAACGTCAACATTTTGCTTTTTCCATCACATGCTTTGTTCGCATTTACCCGTATTTCTGGGTTCTAGTCAATTGATAAAAAAACCGAAATATTTACTGTCAATATATTCAATGACTTGTAATTAAATATTTTTTTACAAATTATTATTTTAGCTTCACTCTATGCATCCCGCATATAGCAACTGCATTTCAAATCTTCACTTCATTTCCTACTTTCCGCATAATTTTCCAGATATTGCGTGTTGAGTGGCGGAACTCAACGGCGCGTCTTGTTACTAAAGCGGGGAAATAAAAATAATCGATTTATTCGAGTGGGAATCGAACTCACAACCTTTGTGATTAGAGTCAGACGCTGTACGACGGCCCCAAGTAAATAAAATATTTTAATATATAAACTATAAGTGTCTGTTTGTCTTTCTGTTGTTCTGGGCTAATCTGTGGAACTGCTGAACCGATTTTTATGGCGATTTGTACGCTTTTCATCTCGCAATTTATGCGGGATCGTGATTTACATGGGAGAAAGCCCAGAAAGAGATATAATTTTTTTACGAGCAAAAGCAAGTAAAATTTCATAAGGTTTAAATTAATAATTATCTGTGTTGTTCCCCATTAAATAAATTATAATTTATGGATATCAACATAGATAATCATGCTAAAATAACAAACCAATTTTCCCTAAATAAATAATATTAAATTAATTAAAAATTATATATAGTAAATAAGTAATCGTATATTCTTGTAGTACACAGCCATCGTTCAGGCGTCGAGCGAAGCCGCGAGTGAGCAGCTCCTATTGAATACAAATCTATTGAATATAACGGATGTCAGTTTTCCTACAATCTCACAAGTTATGCAAACATGTTTGCTGTAAATATATTCAATGTTTAGAAGCACGGCATTGTTATACAAAAATCAATCCAACAAGCAATAGCAAATATCTTTTCATCTTCTAAGCAATAGAAAATATGACACTACATTTCCACGTTTAGATATACCACTAACAGTTCTGTATTTTCCGTCTAAAGATTTTTATTAGAAATCAATTAGGCGAAGTGCGCAATGTCGAGTGTCTTAACGCTAGGTTCATCATGATGTATCTTTATTTATTTATTTAAATCTTAAATCTTAACCTAATACAATAATGGCTTATATATTAACGATATTACAATTTTGAAGGTTAAGCTAAAAAAATGGATAAATCACTACCCTCCGAACTAGTTTTACTGTATGACGGTAGGATAGTATTCCTCGCATGCTTGGTTTCTTACTTCATGTAGTATATGTAAAAAGTTTAGATGCTGCCACTTATTGGTTTAAATTTTCTTAATAATTATATCACTAACAAAGAAATAAAAACTTTATTTAAAACGGTTACGTTTAGAGTATTATATATGTCTATAAAACAATTATATAATATACTCTTGGAGAGTTTTATGTATATATAAAAAAATAATAATAAAGAAATAGGTAATTAATGAATCTAAGAACTATTTTTATGATAGATACATTTAGAGGATTAAATATAAATTCCGTAAGTAAAAATTCTGTATTATATACATAAAATATGTATATGTGTGTATGCATGTGTGGGTGTGTGTGTGCGTGGGTGTGTGTGTGCGTGTGCGTATGCGTGTGCGTGTGCGTGCGCGTGCGTGTGCGTGTGTGTGTGTGTGTGTGTGTGTGTTGTGAATATCTGAAATTCTAATGCTTTGCGATAATGAGGTTAATTTTTCTCAACATTTTAAATACTAAATTCAAATTCAAATAAGTTCTAATTCAATAAGTAAGTGTGCTTATATTGGTTTGATAATTTTTCAGTGTCGTTGTATGTTAGTGCTTTAAGATATTTATCAACAGTTTTTTTAAACGTATAATTATTGAGATTTTTAAGCCTTACAGATTTGGATATATTATTGTAGATATATGGTGCCAGAAATAGATAGAATTTACGCACATTAGCTGTTTTTACTGTGGGAAGTTCATACACTAAATCCTGTCGTCTTCTGTGCATATTAATTCTCACGATTGCATTTTTGTGTTGGTCTTTTAAAATTGCTAATTAATAGGTTTGCCTTATATTTAGCATTGCTAATTCTTTGTAGAGAGTGTCACTAGGGTAACTATAATCTTTACAGAATATTACTTTAAAAATAGCACGTTGAGCCCTTTCTATTTTCAATAATAATGTCTTATTAGCTCCCCCCCAAACAATGATACCATAACTTATTAAAGAATTACAGAGCGCAAAGTAAATACTTCTCAATAATTGAAAATCACATATGTATCTTATACTCTTAAAAATGGAAATCAATCTCTTTAGTCGCCCATATAATAAAGTTATGTGTTCTTTCCAAGAAAGATGCTGGTCAACAACAACTCCTAAATATTTTAAGCTATGTGTTTGTGTTATCTTTTGACAGTTACATATTAAATTATAATTGTAAAGTCTGCAGTAATGAGCTTTTAGTTGTAGTGAATCTTGTTTGTCGTGGTTTTTTTCTTCCCGGATTGAAGTCTTCATTAGCCTTTCCATAAACTTCTTCAAAAGCGTTTGCTTGTGAAATTAATACAGTGTCGTCTGCAAATGTTATTATTTTAGTGTGTTCTAGCCGCAAAAGGCATAGTTCATTTATATATATAAGGAAGAGTGTAGGAACCAAGGTACTTCCTTGGGGCACTCCATATTTGACATTAGTTTCATCACTTAGTAAATTATTAATACTTAACATTTGTTTCCTGTTTGTTAAGTAACTGGTAAGCAGTTGATGTGGGAGGCCCCGTACACCTACATTTTCTAGTTTTTTTAATAATAGAGGTACAGAGACAGTGTCAAATGCCTTTTTTAAATCTAAGAATATTCCTATACACTTGACACGGTTATCTAAAAGGCTTAATATATTTGAAGTTAGAGATTTTAGAGCATCAGACGTAGATTTGTTATTTTGAAACCCAAATTGATTTAAAGCTAATATATTATTTTTCGTTAGATATACTTTTAGACGATTGTTAATGATTTTTTCAATGATCTTAGAAAGTGTTGGAAGTAAAGAAATAGGTCTGTAGTTACAGATTTCATGTTTTTTACCAGATTTATTTTGGTATAATAATAGTTTTTTTTAATGGATTTGGAAATATACCTTGTTGAAAGCAGGTGTTAGTAATTGACGCAATGGGTTCAGCTAAAATATTTATATATTTTTTAAAAAATAATGATGTAATACCGTCCCACCCACAAGAGTTGGTATTTTTAAGTGATTTGGTAACATTAACAACTTCATATTTATCAGTTGGATGAAGGTAAAACGAGGTGCCTTGGCCATTACTTTGTGATTGCAACTGTAAAAGTTTACTTTCTGTCATTTGTGTTCTATCGAGTAGTTCATTTGCTAGTGTTTCGCCGACGTTGGCAAAGTATAAGTTTGCTTGGTTTATCGACTCTTTTGGATTGTGTGTAATTTCAAGTAGTTCCAATGGAATATGTTCTTGGTTTTTTAAATTGCATACTTCTTTGATACAATCCCATTGAGCATTTGTTTTATGTTTATTATTGTTTAATTTATTTTTATAAAATGATCGCTTAACAGCATTTAATACTTTTCGACATGTATTTCTATATCTAATATAACTGATTTTAAGAATAATATTATTTGGATCTTTACGTAATTTACTGTGTAGTCCATCTTTATGTCTTATACATCTAATTAAACCAGGTGTAATCCACGCCTTAATGTTTCTTTTTCTTGATGAAAGTTTTATATTTATTGTATTCGAATTTATTGTATTAATAATAGTATTCAAAAATATTTGAGTTGCTTCCTCAGCATTTAAATTCAGTAATAGCTCGTTGCAGTCAATACATTTTAATTGGTTAGATATAGCTACAGATTTTTTTTTTTTAACATATTTAGTTTGTGAGCGTATGGTAGGTTCCTTTTGTTAAAGTGAGATAATGACACTTGAATGGTCTGTTATAGTCGACTGATAAACTACAGTTACAATTAGAAGTTTAGATTTTACAAAACACTGATCGAGACAGCTTTTACCTGTAGTAAGATAATAATAAGATAATGCATAGCTAGTAGTTCTAGATAACTATCACATTTAGAAGAATTACATCCATCTTTAATATTAATGTCGAGGTCACCCATTAATATTAAATTACTTTGTTTAAAATTATTTAAGATAGATTCTAGTGACTGTATAAATTTATCTAACTGAATAAATTCTGGTGGCCTATAAGCGCCAATGATATTTGTATCTTTGAAGCATGCAATGAGGCATGTTATTTCGTTGGTATTTTGTGGTTCCGTTACCGTTACACGTAAGGATTTCCACGTAGGATTATGTACATTGCAACACCGTCATTTTTATTTACGTTCCGTGCTGTAGAAAAACTTTTAAAGTTCAATAACATAGGGAGTTCATGTACCTTAGAGAGCCAGCATTCTGTAAGTATAATAATATCAAACTCAATGTCTATTTGTTGTAGAAGGATTGTAAGTTCATCAAAATTTCTATTAATACTTCTGATATTCTGTGTTAAAATGCGTAAACTGTCATTACCGGTATTTTGTAATGTCCTTTTGCACTGTTCTACGTCATTCGTCACTACTGTCGCACCGATATTGATGTTCCTATCAATATCGGCATGAATTTTTTTTATGTCAAACATTAACAGTGCATGAATGATCATATTTATAGAAGCGACAGTAATAGAATGATGTTACATGCATATAAAGGATGTTAATGAATATATTCAACGCATTTGTATTTTGATTGATTGGAATATTATGTGTATGAGTAAGGTGATTGTGTAAATGTATAGAAGTGTAATTACTAATGTGGTGTGAGTAAATAATATTAAATCTAAAGCTAATAATATAAACGGAATACTGGTTAAATACTTCTGAATGTAACATGTACAAAACAATTAACATAAGCAATGACAAAATAAGTAAATTGTAACATATAAAGACACATTAGTCAAATTGTACCTTCCATTTTAATACGTTCTACTTGTTCCAATGATTTGATGAGAATAGCAGGATCACCATCATTTTTTTTTTACAAATATTCTTCCTGCAGATATCTAGTTATACTTAAAGCCGTACGATTTCCGCAGCTGCCTGGTATGATAAAATAGCCTTTTCGCGTTGGGTGTGAGAAATTCGTTTATGTAAATAGGTTCGTCTATACTATGAATACCGAAGACTTTTGTGCCCATTTTTTCATTGTTTTTCTTATTGTACGATTTCGCAAGTTTTAAAACTTCATTACTTATTTGCCCATTTTTATATTCTACTATTACCGGTTTTTTTGCACCTTGTTTTATTCTGTAGCATTGCCTAATACTTTCCCCGACAGACTTCACACCAATTCGTGTATTAGTGAATTTTTGTAACTATTTCATGAACATTTTCGTTATCTGCGATGGGTGTGGTTATTTCAATAAAAAGAACTACGCTGGCTTCGCTGCATTTCTTCTATCTGTTCCTCTAAGGCAGTGACTTTATTAGTTGCTTTTATATGGTAATCTTGAAGTAGTTCCAATGACTTCCTCAGTTCACTATATAGTTCAGTTGTTTAAATCAGTTTATTTTCTATTTTTTCATAACAGCTTATAATTTTTTCATTTTGATTTTTAAGAATATTGTTCTGTATCTTTAGCTCTTCTATACTTTTAGTAATTTTATCAAATTTCAATTCTTGATCCGATTTGATAGTTGTAATTAAAATGTGAATTTCATTCCTTAAATCAACAAATTCACTACGTTCTTTGCGTTTCCGTCCAGGTACGAATGGTTCCAAATCAATCTTATTTGAACATGCCAAATCCGGTTGAGAGGAATATTTACCGTCTTTTTTCGTTGGTGAGCGCTGCATCTCAAATTTTTGTATACACTATGCACTAATTACTCGTCTATGTAAGGTAAAGATATCGGTTATATCTGCAGTTGAAGAAGGTGTTTATTTTAAAAGAAGTCTTATATATATACTTTAAAGTCGATTTTACAATGAAGAAATTTACTTTAAAATTAATAAATAAATGTTATTTTGTGCACACAGCTGATCGGCAGCAGGCCACGCGAAGGAATGGAATAGTTTCATGATTGATATAGCTATTTAGAGTAATTCTACAATTTTTTGCTCGAATTCGAGGCACTACAGCGTAACTAGACGCCGCACCTTGATTTTTACAAGAATAGGGAAATGATAGGAAAGATAAGAATCATTAATTCCTCGATTCCATTAATTCCCACAATAATCGCGTGTTAACACGCTATTATATTGCACGACGTTGGCCTCAAACTTAAATAATAAAGATGTTATTTTAAATATTATCTTAATAAAAGGTACTGCAGAGATATTATTGAGATGGACTCTAATTGATTGCACGCGATAAGTTTCTTAATAGCTATTCTGAGAGCTGTAGAGGGCTTTATATCTATGATTAGTATTATAGAATGCCGTAAACATAAGCTTCCTTTCACTTAAATCTATCAAATTGTAATATTTACAACAACAAACTATATTAAAAAAATATAAACATTTCTACAATTCTATTCATGTACGTTTTACACATACAACATTATAACCTAACACAGTCATTGCTATAAGCTAGACTTATACACGTCGTACCTACGAAACTATAACATTTTACTTACCACAAATCTAACCAAGAGATAACTATAAAAAGCATTTATGGCATAAAACCAGACAAGATATGATATTTTCACTGACGTTAAGCATAAACTCCTAGGACAGATAGGATTATGTACTGAATTCAGGATACATCATGAATTCCACCGCTGACACTTTGTATTATGGAACCATCCATTTAGATTTCCATCTCAGTAAAAGAATTCATTCGTGTTCCTGAGAAATATGAGATGCTTCATTCTTATATATGAGTTTCTTATATTTTGTTACTCCTTAAGGCATATATATTTGCGCAATTTCTCTATTGCAGTTTGAAAAATTTTACCTGAAAAATATTTTGTAGTTAAAATAATTTACATATTGCTCAGTTTAGATAAACTTGACCGAAACTCATTTTGAGAGCCATTATTTTCACTTTATGAAGGCATCACACGCCGGCGCGCGATACCCGACCCCTCACACAGCGGCCTAGAACAAATAGCATCTACGTGATCCCTCCACCCAATATTTATTGGACAACTTCTCAATATACATATCTTGGTAGGATTTATGTTTCAACTATTATATAAGAACGTACTTTGCCTATTGTAGACATGTAATATAAAAAATATAAAATATAAGACAACGAAACCCACACAGACGTACGTCAAATATTTCTTTCTGAAAGGCAGTAGAACGACCTATGTTGTTTATTGTTAGGTTTGTTTATGTATATGCCCAAATATGAAGTCATGAATTGAGCTAAAATTCAAAATATAGTAGGTATTGTAAAGTATTTTTAAAATGTTATATTGTGAAATGGTAAATTTGTATGATATATTCTAATAATAGTGAGTGTAGTGAGCTAATGAACTCAACTACTAACAAACTAAACAGAAAAAGAAGTCCTAAATCTGAAAGTATAGATACTCACAGTAAACGAAATGAAAATACCCAACATTTCAGCCATATTCGTCACGTAACGTATTCTATTTCGTTTCGTTGTTTTCGAATATTCGACAGGCACCATAGAAACTTATCCAAGCGATATATGGAATACAATTTATTTACTAACAGTTTCTATTTGAATTGAATACGCATTGGATTATACAATAACGATGTTTTACAATATTATGCATATGCATTAGAGCAAGGCTTACGTAAATCCCATATAAATGTAAATCCCATCCCAGAGTAAATTAGTCATTTATTTGACATTTGGTTTATAGTAAACCTAACTACTTTGAAAATTGTATTTACGTACGAATTTCACTATTAGAATTTTAACTGAAAAACATAAAATTTAAGAATGGCATAAGATTTTCAATTTGTGGCTGTTAAAACCGCTGTGTTGTCTATATTATATCTTACATAAAAAATCGTGTATATCCTGACGCTTTCCAACAGTGCCGAGTTTGTGTAGGATTTTAATGGAAAGTTATTCTAATAATGAGTTCGCGTGATGGTTGTAATTACTTCGTTAGGGATTAAGCTTTAAAGCATTTTATTATAGCATACCAACTTAAATTTAGAGTAGATATATTTAAAGGATAGCCTTTGAATACATCTCAATTATTTATCGATTTGATTGAATATATCATATTTATTCAGGACTTTGAAGCTGTTATATTTATAAATAGAAAAAAAAAATTGAAATAAATAGAATAAAAGAAAAGCTAATCTGGAGAAATTTGTTGGCGTAACTCATCGCGAACGATGGACAGAGCTTAAAGGACATTTTATCAACGCCCAATTTGTAACGATATGAGTTGGATCTCAAAAAAAATATAGAAATGGCACTTATTTTTCTTACAGATAAAAGAAAAAAAAAATATGTCGGATAAAGTAGGATTTATGTATGTAAAGTATAGTGAAATTATGTTTTAAGATATTAGCCTGTTGTTAGGATGTTTTTTCGGAAATTAAAGCTATGCTTCAACCGTATCCAAAATAGCAGTACCGTTCCTAGATAAGTTACAGGTTCTCTTCGCCAGAAATCGAAATTTTTATAGTAGTACCAAGGGTTATTGCTATGCTTCAAATTTTATCCGAAGTTCCAATTTCAAGTGTATGATAAATGCTCTTGAACATTAATAAAAATTCCATATAAAAATTCAAGTTTAGTTATTTAAATTTTTATCAGCTTCCCGCTGTATTCCGCATGTTGCAGGGTAGGCAGAGGGAGCATAGTGTTAAGACACTTCCTGCCGTATTCTGGAAGCGTTATGTATTGAGTGGCCAAACTCAACGCCACGCTTTTTCACGCAAAGAAATGAAAACATTTGTTTGTTTCATTTCCTCGATCCACAACCTGTCGCCTTTACAGTCACCCGCTAGTGTCCCTGCGCCATGACTGACCTCAAACAGGCAGTTTTATTAAATGATTAACAGAAATTTATATTAAATTCAGCATATAACTATATTTGTATTATATTTAAAGTAGTAATAAATAGTTCGCTTTGTTTCTACAATCCAGAAGCGATAATAGATTAACAAAATTGGATAGACGCTGTTTATTGCTAGACTTTTATAAAAGAGATATAAATATATACAACAACCGTCTGATTTTGAATAAATCGACGTAAAACAATTCAACTCTGCTCTTTGAGATATAAAAGCGTTAGGTTTGCTTGCTTTCTTTTTAAGTCCGGAGTCAGTGAGTGATAGGTATCATTATGAAAGTAGGCGGAAATTCTCCTCATTATAACGCGAGCGCAAAAGAAATAGCCTCTTCAATATCACTTGACTGGGAGACATTTTACGTGACATTTTTCCTAAGTACTTTAAAATTTTTGCTGTAGAATTAAAAACTCGCAATGATGTTTTTATAAAATGTTGGTAAAAATTGTATTCTGTGTTGTTTTTTTTTTTAGGTACGTATTGTTAGGGTTAATTTAATTTGTTCATATATATTTTTTATGTTCTTAAAAACATAGCAAAGTTTTTAAATTTATTTGTTTTTAAAATAAAAACTTGAAAATGTGTAATCTTTAGATCAAATTTCATCACAGAATTTATTTTATATCAATTTACTAGATATTAAAATAGCTATACTCGATTCACGAAGGCATGACATAAAAGGTAAACATGTCAAAAAAAGGTTCTTTTACATTACAGGTATGATGGAGTTATTATATTAATTAAAAAATATATATTTTAAGTATTAATTCGCTA
>DWLH01001280.1:0-13545 GCA_018249795.1 Heliconius telesiphe telesiphe
TATTCCTGCAACTGTGTATGTAGTCTCAAATACTTGTTTTCTTCTGGTCAGCTTTATATGAAAACATTTACTTGCATTTAGTTCCATGTGGTTATGCTCACACCATGTTACAATAGCATTAACATCATTTTGTTTTGTCTTAATTGGGTGCAGAAGCTTAAGATCATCAGCAAATAAAAATATTTTTGAGTGTTGGCAAATGTCATTGATAAATATTTTAGAAAATAATCGTCCTAAGTTTGAACCCTGAGGTACTCCTGAAACTATCTGAATTTGTTTTGAGGCACAGCCATCTAACACTACTCTCGACTTGCGATTATTTAGATAGGACCTACACTAACTCAGAAGTGGATCTCTTACACCGTATGCTCTCAGCTTTTGTACCAATATACTAAGCGTTTGAAAAATCAGTATCTATTGCATCGACTTGAACGTTCTGATCAACCACCTTTCAGGTAGGAAACCGTGTTGATCTCTGATTTTGAGCTTCTCAAATGATTGAGTATTACAAAGTAAATAGGTGATTCAAAAACTTTTGCGATACTTGTAAAAATTTAAATGGGCCTATAGTTAGAAATATGAGTCTTATTACCTTTTTTATGTACGAGTACTATTCTTGCTTCTTTCAGAAGATCCGGAAACACCCCTTGAGAGAGCTTGAGAGATGCATTCTATATAGTAAGGATAATTATCGGAAAACAAATAAAACATTAATTGTAATTACTTTAAACCATTTTATTGCTTACTATATAAATAAACTAACGTCAATATATCAATAGAAAGAAATGAATTGTTACAAACAAACAAATTAATAATTTTGTCATATTTAATAATTAAACATTTAAAATATATAAAGACAAAGTAATTTTGTTTTTCACAAAGTAGCACTGATAGTTAAATATCAACTAAAATAGAATACGTTCATAATGAACTGAAAATAATGGACGGAAAAATAAATCGATTTTTAAATTCGAATCAACTATAATTAAGTGTTTAATGAAATATTGATTTTATATAAACTATCATTTAATAATTATTTATTTATAAATATCAATATGCATACCAAAGTTATTTATTTTTCATACTTTATAAAGATTTAGATTTTCAAAATTCGAACTTTCTTGGAGACATCTATAAAAAGCATTTATTAATATTAAATAGAAAAACCCTATGAACATTATTATACTACTTTAAGTACAGAAATTTATTTTTACATGTAAATATATAGATTAAAAAAAGACTTAGAACATGAAATGTCTTTATTGGAACTGAGTAACCTAATGCTAGGTTCCCTCTGCCTACCCTGCTGTCTGTATGCGGGATACAACGTGAAGCTTAAAAAAAGCAGCTCATAAAAATTTCAACCATCTAAATCACTTTGATAACTTAAAATATTGAGTTTAATGAAGTACAAATTAAAATTATACTTATATTATGTATAAGAATCGGAATCTACACTTCTTCAATAACTATATAGTTCAAAATAAATAAGAAACAAGTTTGGAACTTATGTTACTACAACCTATTTTCTAAATATAACAGACAGTTAATATTAATTTTATTGAATCTTTAATTTATGTATTGAATATAATACTTTATCAATGGAAGTAATGTAGAAATATTTTTTTTAATCTTTCGTTTCGATATCATGGCATAGATACTAACAAGTTTGCTTTGTTTTCTAACAAGTTTTTTTTTTATATATTTCTGAAATATCAATCTAATTTGCATTTACAGAAATATGAAATCAAAAAATATGTATTTTTTGAAAAAAAAAACTTATTAAGTATAATATGTTTAAATGGCTGACATTTAAAAAATAATAATTACTTCCTCACCGAAGCCATATGTAAACAACCGCTTGTACCAAAAAACAAAATACCAAAAATAATGAAATAATTTATTAAGCTTTAAATAAAATATATGTCAATAACTTATATACGTACATACATACATTTATATATATTTCGATTCGAAACATGGAACTCATTACATGTTATTTCGTATAGTAAATGAATCCTTTTGAACTTTATAAAAGATTAAATCGAAGTTCAAAACACACATGAATATTTCCGTAGTTGTGTATGTATGTGTGTGTGTATGTATGTATGTATGTTGGTGTGTGAGTTACAGATAGTGGTGGTGGTGGTCGTCGTCGAGATGGTCGTGGTCGTCGGTGGGCGCCGTGAGGCGGTGGCGGAGCGCGAAGGAGGCCAGCACGCGCGCCACCTGCGGCCGGACAAGTATACTTAGTAGAGGCTTATTGAGGCCAGTCGTGCGACTGCAAAACCGACTGGTTGTGGGTTCGATCCCCACTCGAGGAGATGAAATAATTACTTAAATTTATATTTCCATTTCTTCGCTCTGGTGTCGAGGACAAGCGCGGCGTTGAGTTCTGACACCTAACACGCGACGCCTCCAGAAAGTGGGAAACGGAGTCTTAACACTAGATTCCCTCCTGCTGTGTGCGGAATACAGCGTGAAGCTAATTTATTTATTTATTACATTTTTTTTAAAATACAGGCATGGGTGTATGAAAGGAAGAGAGGAAAATTAAGAGTAAAAAACTTTTCATGAAAAGATTAATTCAAAAATCAAGACGCGTGCTGAGTGACCGCACTCGACTTCTTCAATTAAAGCTGAATATATGAAAACATCCATTCCCCGAATAAGACTCAAACACTATCCAACTGCGACACAGGCGCCGCTTTCCTTTTACTTAACATATACGAATATTTAACATGTGTGAAAGTCAAACTTTCTTTTTTTATTGTATTGAGTGGCGGAATTAAACGCCGCATTTATCATATATCAAAGCAATTAATTTTCTTAACCGTTACCTCAGCGGGCGTGTCCTCGTGCACGGCGTGACCGCAACGTGTCAACACTTGCATTTGAAATTTACCTGCAATTTTAATATAATATATTGTTAGCAAATTCGTGTAAAAGAGGGTAGATGAAGGTGACAAAAAACTACAAAAGCAAAGGAATTGTGTCAATCGACACTCATCGGAAGGAAACTCGTGCGAAGTATACATATCACTTATTGCAATTACGCAAAATCTCTTTTCAAATGATTTAGAAACATCTAGACGATATTGAGGCCCGTCGTGGCGTGACACAAAAAGTGACGGCAAAAGCGACTAGTTGTGGGTTCGATTCCCACTCGAGCAAATGAAATATTTTATATTTCCGTTTCTTCCGAAAGTGGGGAGCGGAGTGTTTTATCACTAAGTTTTTTTTTCTTACCCTGCAGTGTGCGGGATACAGCGTGAAGCTGATTTATTTTTTTAGACGATATGTATTTTTATCTCAGTTTTTAAAAACGTTAACTGCTTCCGATTTCTAACAGTATTATATATATTGTGGAGAAATCATTCATTTATTTATTATATTATAATTTATTAATGAGCTTATGAAAAAAATATATATTAAAACACCTTTTCTTGCTATTTATCTGATTTAACCTATTATTATGGAGATTATGAAAGCAACTTAATCCTACTACATATTTCATTTATATAACTTGACTTGACTCAAAAGTACTTGTAATTGAATGAGCAATAATTTAATTATAAAAAAGGTTTGTGTCAGCCATATACTGACCCCCAAGACATTCTATAAAAGAAAAGCAATTCGACGAACTATTTGATACTCTGGGAAAACGCTTTATAGCCGGTGGCGATTGGAATGCAAAAAATGTACACTGGGCCTCCAGACTTACCAGTACAAGAGGAAGAGAGCTTAAGAAATCTGTAGATAAGAACAATCTGACTACAATTGCGACTAGTGAGCCGACTAACTGGCCGACTGACCCAAATCGCCTCTCAGATGTCATAAATTTCTTCATTTTTAAAGGCCTGTCCAGACTTCCCTATCACATAGAAACGACATAGACTCCAACACCAATCACATACCTGTAATACTGACTCTCGGCACCTCTGTATTGCACAAGGAACCTGGCAATAAACTTTATAACAAGCGCACTGACTGGAACTGCTTCCGAGAGCTAATCTGTGAGAATCTGGAAATGAAAGTAAGCCTAAAATCTATATCAGACATTGACATAGCAGTGCGCAAGTTAACATCAGTCATTCAAGAAAGTTGTTGGAAGTCCACGCCTGAAGACAGTAATCGTCACCCGCAAAGTAAAACTTATTCTGATTGTATACGTCAGATGATACTAGAAAAAAGGAGACTACGTCGAGTATGGCATAATAGCAGACACACTAATGACAAAAGGGAACTGAACAAAGCAGCTCGAGATCTACAAATATTAATTAACGAAGCAAATGACTCTGAGATGGATGGTTATTTATAAGGCCTAACAGGGACAAAGGCTACCAATTATCCACTATGGAAAGCTTCCAAAAACCAGGATAGACCATTGTACCAAAAACTTCCGCTTCGTTCCTCTGGTGGCCAGTGGATTAGAACAAACTCTGACAAAGCTGAAGCTTTTGCAAAGCACCTTAGCCAAGTATTCACCCCCAACGGGGCACCATTGAATGCCTGCGAAATTGATATTGACGAGTTTCTAAATCAAGATCCAGAAATCAAAACATCTCTAAAACCAATAACTCCAAAAGAAGTGTATAGGAACTTAAAGCTGTTTATTATATGACCTAATTGACAAAAGGGTAATCGATGACTCACCTCGTAAAGCAATTGTGTACCTAACAATGGTATTCAATGCAATACTACGAATTGGGTACTTCCCAGACTTATGGAAGGTATTGAGCATCATAATGATCCAAAAACCTAGAAAGCCTATACACGAACTCACATCTTACAGGCCAATCAGTCTTCTGCCTATAATGTCAAAACTTCTTGAAAAGTCACTGCTCAACAGAATGACGACCATTATAAACGAAAAATCAATAATACCGGACCACCAATTTGGTTTTAGAAGGGAACACGCGACTACTGAGCAAGTACATAGAGTGTGTAGGAAGATTAGAACATCACTAGAAAAAAAATAATATTGTTCATCGGTTTTTCTGGACATTCAACAAGCCTTTGACAAAGTCTGGCACAAAGGTCTGCTGTACAAAATAAAGTTAATATTGCCACACACTTTCTATGAAATTCTCAAATCATACTTATCTCATAGAAATTTTAGAGTTAGAGAAAATGACTGCTCCTCTAACTTCTACGAAATAACAGCTGGAGTACCCCAAGGGTCGGTACTAGGACCCGTTTTGTACATGTTATTCACATACGACTTACCGCAAAGCCCAGGAGTTACCGTGGCAACATTTGCTGATGATACTGCTCTACTTACCTCTAACAAATGTCCAATCAAGGCCTCAAATGTCCTTCAAAATAGCCTCAATAATATTGAAAATTGGCTATTCAGATGGAGGATCGCCGTTAGTGCGTAAAAATCAGTACATATAACATTTACTCTCAGAAAAGACGATTGTTCACCAGTCAATATAAACGGCATTCAAGTACCTCATCAAGATACAGTAAAGTACTTGGGTATGCACTTGGACCGTAGGCTCACGTGGAGAAAACATGTTGAAATGAAAAGGGATGAAATTAATTTAAAATACAAGGGCCTCTATTGGTTGCTGGGACGTAACTCAAAACTTTCAATGGACAACAACCTGCTTCTATATACAACTGTTTTAAAGCCCATTTGGTTGTACGGAATACAACTATGGGGGTCTGCCAGCACCTCTAACATAATGATAATCCAGAGGGTGCAGAACTTTATTTTGAAAAATATATCTAATGCTCCGTGGTTTACTAAAACGACGGAACTGCATGAGATTCTAAACATACCTTTTGTGAGGGAGGAAATAGACACTGTCGTAACTCAATACAAATCAAGGCTAATGAGGCACCCGAATAAACTAGCGGGACAGTTAACCATCCCGGAAGTTATCCGTCGACTTAAAAAGAGACGAGATATCTTTGATGAATGAATGGTCTGATATGCATCAGAGCTCGGTAGAGAAGGGCCATAGCTCCAATGGGAGCAGTGCCCCTTAAAGTTTTAAACACCCATCACATCTGTTTATAGTCTTATGACTGATTGCAAGATTAAAAAAAAAAAAAAATTGTTGTTCTTTTTTAATCAAGCTTCTAAAGATTTATAATTAAATTTAAATATAAAAAAATATAATTATAAACATTGTATGAATTCGCTTAACAAATAATGCAAAGCCAAAAGTACATTTTAAAAGATGCATAAACTTTTTATTATTTTTATGTCTATATTATAATTATACAAATACGATGATGTGAATTGATCACTATTGATTGATAGTTTAAATAATAACTAGCCTTGCATCTGCCCCACAGTGAGCTCGCGGTCCAGCCCGTCCAGCGAGGCCAGCAGCAGCAGGCGCGGCGCTCGCGCGGAGAGGAACGCCGCGGAGAGGCCGCGGAACCAGCCCGCCCAGTGCGCCTCCGAGCGCCACAGCGGCACGCGCCACGCGTACCTGTGCGCACCTCCGGCCGTTAACGCTGTGTCTGAATACTCGACAGAGAATGGTAAAGGGAGTGCCTTCACACTAAATTCTATTTTCATTCTTTTTTAAGTTTACTTCCTATTCCCTGCTAAATGTGGACACTTAAAAAATCGTTTCATGTATAGTGTGGAGTAAAGTTTCGCCAGTCAACCGACAATGAAAGCTTTCTTATATTCTCCAATCCCACCACCGAGGGTGTTACAAACTAATTCTCCGCATTACCATTCTGTAGTACGAATAAGGACATCACCCCCTCGAATATCAAGGCAAAGTAATATATTATAAAATTGAAAATAGTAAAATAAAACTACACTTACTTTAGATTCCCCCCACCTACAACCGAGGGCTTTACAAATGGAGCATCGCCCTCACCTTCCCCATTGCCCTCGCTCTCCCCATTACCCTCCTGTAGCGCGGGTGAAGTTTCCTCCTCCTCAGATATGGCATCAGGTCGAAAGCCCCTTGAAGCGGGTTCGAGAGCTAGGCCCTCGCTTTGGTAATCTTCTACTTCGTTGATAGCCAGTTGGTCGGTGGAACAGCTAGAACGAGACATATTTCGAACGTTAATATAAATTCGAACTATAGTATATTTTTTATATTCCCTTTCTATTATTAAAAACTTTGTACAGATATTTAAAAATAGTAAAATTTTGTTATAAAATTTAAATGTAAAAACAAAATTAACTTAACTTAACAAACGTGAGAGAGTACAAGAATCTTTAAAAAGAATACACTAAAGCATCAAAAATAGCGTGGCCTTAAATCTGTAGACAACACCAAAAATAAAAAAATCTAAATCTGCATCAGCCACATTAAAGTATTAATCTCCTATTTTATAATCCAACACCAAACTAAAAATAAAAAAAAAGAAAATCATACTGGTCAAAAGTGTATTTCGTTGTAATGCTATTCCTCCTAGGCGTTTCGGAGATTAGGAAGGTTAGGAGGACAAACCTACAGCTCTGAAATGTAGCAGGAACGTTGTGGACGGTACGGCACGGTGACCCCAGCGAAGTAGTTTGGTGACAATTGTTATTATAGTTTTAGAGGAAATGGTCAAAATGTGTCCCATAGAGTTAAGCTGTCAGTCAGTATTGTCAAGCATCGTCCACAAACTGCTTACTAAGTTATGTGAGAAACGTCATATTAGTCAATACAAGTAGTTTAACTCATTTTTTTAGGGTAGAGAAAAACTAATGATAACGACTTTCTATTTAAAAATCAGCTTAATGTATCCCGCATATAGCAGAGTTGACAGAGGGAACTTAAAGTTAAGACACTTTGTCTCCAAATTCTGGGGATTTTGCATGTTGACGCACAAGGCGCAACTCAACGCCGCGCTTTGCCTCGACACCAGAGCGAAGAAATGAACATATAAATTTATTCTCATTCTATTTATTCTTCACTAACACACTTCCATTCCTCACTTTCCGCCGAATTCTGAGGCATTGCGGATTGATTGGCGGAACTCAACGCCGCGTTTTGCCTCCTTACCAGAACGAGAAACCGGAAACACTAAATAGGTATTTCATTCCCATTCCATTGCAGTTTATAGTCTTTACAGTGTTTCCCTTCACCACGATAGTCTCAAATATTATTCTCCACCATATATATGTATATTAAGTTCATAATAATAATTGAATATAAGCATTAATTGACTGTAACACTCACTTGACAATCTGGCTGGGCATGGACACACGAGCCGACTCCACGTTACGAACCTGCCCACTGCGTACACTGAGAACAAACATATGAAAACAATACAATAATACATTTTACATATGATAAAAAAATTGTAAACAATTCTCTCTCTAAAACTCTTGTAGATTCATCTTCGAGAATAACATGTCTCACTCAAATTTGCTGTTTTATTTATATTGATTTATATAAAAGATTGCCAAAATAAATTGATATAATAAACACACTCACCACCACTCTATAGCGTGTTCGATGCTCTTAAAGTGTGTGGGTCTGCTGCGGAGAAAACTCTGCATACTTGCTAGAGCTTCCATTGCTGTGCCTGAAATATAGAAAAAATATGTTTTAAATTTCAACATAATGTATGTTGTCAAAGGAATAGAATCAAATTTGCTTGTGGTTGCCGGTTGGCAGCTATAGTTTTTTTACGTCTGCTGTCCAATAAGCTTCCCCTTAATAGACTGATTGCTTTATAATAAGCTTTATTGTTTGATGTTTATTTTAGCAAATGATAAGTAATGAGAACTGCCATTTTTAACTGTCACAATTACAAAAAAAAACTTTCTGATAAGATTTTCTCAGTCATAGATGAAAATAACGACTTTTGATTTCAACAAGATGGCAAGCCTCATCCTGTGAGATGATTGTTTTGCTGAATGTAAGGATTTCTTAAACAATATACCAATATCGTAGCGTACCGCCAATTGTTAACACATCATCGAAAAATTATACTTGTCTCTCGCATTTAGGTCGGATATAATATAAATCACAGATGTTAATTAATAATTAAAATAAATCAGCTTCAAGCTGGAGGGAACCCAGTGATAAGGCACCCAGTTCCCCACATTCCGTTGAATTTTTCGTGGCATTGCATGTTGAGTGGCGGAACTCAACGCCGGGCTTTTGCCTTGGTGCCAGAGAAGAGAGAACCCACAACCGTCGCGTTACAGTCATACCCTTGTGCCCCTGCGCCACGACGGACTAATTATTTAATAGTTATTTTAAAAATTAACGCTTTCAACTAAGTTTTATCGTCAATTGTACAACAATGCAATATTTATTAAACAACCTCTCTTCTCCATAAAGACATGTAACATACAGGTGGAAGTGTCAGCACTCTATAAAAGCCTAATACAATTTATTTATTTTTTTCCAAAAATTTAAAAGTATTTTTTTCAAACAAAATAAATAATAAAATTATTGTTGTAATATAAAACACCCTTTGTCAAGAACGACGCACGCACATATAAACCTATCAAAGGGAAATCGAGTCGTAGATATTGGCGGCAAACTTCAAAGTTGATTAACCTTTAGTAGTATTTTTGTAGTAGTATGTGTTTACGTTATTGGTATCTATACGTAACTGCGTCACACGAAATACAGGTATGGATAAACATCGTGAAATGAAAAAAAAATCCTACGTCTAAACTGTTGAGGTATCTAGATTAATTTCTATAGGTATGGGTTTAAAATATTTTACCCTATATGCTGTTGCCGTAAAAGGAGCGCTAACACTTCCATCCTGTATAGGCTAAAATATTGCTAGCTACAAAACACAATCAAGATTTGTTAACAGTTTAGACATAAGATTATTATTTTCACTTCATTATTTTTAAGCGTAATATCTCTCGTCCTATTTTCAACTTGACCGCCAATACCCTACAACTCAATCGTGAATTAGGCATGTTTGCCGCTTTGTTAGGTTAGTGTCTGTTTACGTCATTCTTAACAAATAGCTTTTATTTTGTTTGAAAAAATCACATTTTAATTTTTGGCAAAATCTTTTTAGTTCTAATTGTATTAGGCTTTTATAAAGTAGTTAAAACTGTGCATTCACTTAAAGGTGGTCAAGATAAAAACATCCTGTATAATATCTGTACATATTATATATATCTCAAAAACAGAAAAGCCGCAAGTGGGTCGCTGGTTGTATAAAAGTACAAAATATACCGAAAATCCCTCTTAAACAATCCCACACCCACCTTCAACCACATCTATAACAGCAACACCCTGTACACATGGCTCTAACGAGGGCGAGTGTGCCGCTCGCACCGCTATGGCACCGCCCATTGAGTGCCCGAGGAGGATGATGGGGGGTATCTCTTGAGGGTACAATTTGTGTAGAATCTGTTCTACGTCCCTGAAAGATAATAATGGAATAAAAAAATACCTTCACACTTTCTCCCATATGTAGCAGGGTAGGCAGAAGGAACTTAGTGTTAGGACATTTCCCCACACACACTAACCTAATTATTGATATAGTACTGTAATGTTTTTATATTAATAGTTTCAATATTCACAATAATTTTATTATAAAAATGTAATCAACCTCTTTGTTTAATTAAAAAGATATTTTTGAAAATAAGTTAATAGAACTACCACCATAGGACACTGTCAGAAAATTTGAGATGTATTTTTAAATGTGAAGTGGAAAGAGATAGAGATCCTATAGAATAATAAAATATATTTAAAATTAAGGGTTAGATTGTACAAGCTTAATAGTAATTTGTTCTGGAAAGAAATATGAGTTCAGTAAAAGCCCCAAGTTGTTTAATTTTGTTACAGTACATATTGATTGATGAAAGTCAACTGCAATACCCTCTTGATGTTATTAATTATTTCTTCTTTTTTACTTTAGGTTCACACTGTATCCTGCACATTGCTGGGTAGGCAGATGGAACCGGAGAACCTAGTGTTAAGACACTCCATTCTCATTAAGGCACTTCTTTTCTTCACTTTCTGCTGAATTCTGGAGGCCACACCATGTCAAATGGTGGAACTCAACTCCCTGCTTAGCTTTGTGACCAGAGTGAGGAAATTACAATACTAAATATTTCATTTCTTCGAGTGGGAATCAATCCTACATCTTGTCGCATTTACAGTTGTGCCCCAGCACAACAAATGGCCTCACTCTGATTACAAGGAAAAGAGGTGTTGAATTCTGCCATTAAACATGCGGTCTCTCAAAAAGTCTGCTTATGCAATGTAGTGTAAAGAAGAATTAAAAAGTTAACTTACTTAACAAGAGTTTCAATACTGAGATCATCTGAATCTTTAGCTTTTGTCTCTCCGTGCCCTCTCACATCTATGGCTACCACTTGACAGTGTATCATATTAGTTATTTCTTCCTGTAAACATTAAAAAATATACATTTTAATAATTAAGTGACCATATGTAGAAAAATGTTGACATATTTATGCAATCTGTGATTTTAAATATAAAGTACTTTTTACTGGAATGTTTTTATTTATAACATTTACTTTAGACAAAGTGTATCCTTAGTCTTCCTATTCAGCATGCAAAGTTTCTTTAAAATAAGGAAAAAAAGTAAAAAAGAGAAAACGAAAGCAAAATGCAAGACAATCAATTTGAAACATATAGATCCTAAAAGAGCTGTACCTACTGTGAATAGTGACCAACTCAATGCGGAATATCCCCCTCCATGCAATGCCACAATCCTTGGTCTTTGAGGGTGATCAGGTTCCGGAGATAAGTAAACTCTGAACACTCCTTCTTCAGTATCGATGTCAACATATTTTTCATAGTAATTCTTCCATGATACCGGTGTGTAGTCTTTGCGACGTCCTCCACTAAAAGGTGCAAGTCTGTAAGCAGTATTTATATAAATTTTAGTTTCCAACACGAATATTTTGTACATTATATACATATATTATGTTTTTTTTTTAAGACATTATGTTAAAATGAAGTATAAACTTTCTAAAAACACTAAATTGATTGTCTATATTCTTACTTTGATACACCAGAGGTCCGCGGTATTCGGGGAGGAAGTTTATTCTTCATAATACTCTTTTGTAAAGCAGACATCTTTTACCATATATGTTATATCTGTCCGTTTAATTATTAAAATCGTTTAAGTATTAAAGAAAACAATAATATCAACTTCAATGAGCCGACATTTTATATTTGTTTGTTTCTGTCAAGATTCAAATGTCAATTCGATAATCGATTGTCAATAATGGCTAAATTTAAAATGTAAGTCGATATTACTATTTAATTGTAAAAATTGTACATATTATACAGTCCATTATTTATTTACTTTTTTATTTTAAATAAGTTTAGTTTTTATGTTTTTTCCCACATAGTACAATCTTAAGCAGAGACAGTCTGTAATGTAAATATACGACAGTATGTAATGTAAATATAACAAAAATTAAAATGAATTTTACTTTTTGATTAGTACCATTTCAAATAATTAGATATTTACTTTAATATGAATTATAGGACAATCGTTATTAATCGATATGAACTCAAGTGTCCAAAATCAAATATACCCTTTTATGGTGAGGGCTCAAGGGCAACTGTCAATATGTCACAATAATAAAAGTCAAACAATTACAAATGTCAGTTAATTTTACCCAAAACAAGTATCTTATTTCAACTAAATATTACCTAAAATCTATTAATATTAAATAATTAAGATAAATAAACTAGTTATTTATTAAGTAAATCCTATTAATTAATTGAAAATTAAACCATTTATGGTTTGGTTTTGGTTTGGTTTCTTTAAATAAAACCATTTATAGTTTCAATGAAATCAATGGATTTTAAAAGCATATGTCGTATTTGTCTGGAATCTAATAAACAAACGTTCGATATTTTCACTTGTTATTATGCTAAAAGAAATATATTATATTGTGAGATGCTATCAAACTGCACCAAAGTAAAGGTAGGCGTGTATTACTAATACCATTATAATGTTTTTCTTATTTGATAAGTATCTTTAATTGATTATTGTACTAACTAGCCCTTAGAAGATGATGGTCTTCCGCGTCTTATATGTAAAGAATGCAGTCGTCAATTAAAACGAACCTATGCTTTTAATAAACAATGTGAGGAAAGTGAGAAAACACTGAAGTCTTATTCAGAAAAAATATTTTTTGTCAAACCAAATAGCATTGATGTTAAACAATTTGATGAAATCAAGTGTGAAACTACTTATGTGAAAGAAGAAAGCAATGGTTTAACAAGTAAAGAACACAAACTCTTTGAAGTTAAACAGGGTATGTCTTGTCTTATTTTAATTGAATCATTAATATTTTTATTATCTTTTACATTGAATCATATTAATATTAATTATGGGCGTAGTAAGATGTCGAACTCAGAAATAAAAAAAAAAATTAAACCAAAACCAAAAAATTAAAACAAAACAATGTCTACATCCTGTTCAAAGGTAATGTCCAGGCTCCCCCAAGAAATAACTCTAGATACGGTAATGAATGCAATTTAACTAATTTAGTACCTTTAACACCCTCTGAATATTGGAAATGTGTAAGATAATAAAAGAATAAAAGAACTGAACATGTAAGATAAGGTTTTTAAGCAAGAACTGCTATTTGTAAAACCT
>DWLH01001281.1:0-13542 GCA_018249795.1 Heliconius telesiphe telesiphe
CGCAGCGGCACGAAGTGTGACTGTAAAACCGACTGTGGGTTCGATCCCCACTCGAGGATATGAAATGTTTACTTAAATTTGTATTTCCATTTCTTCGCTCTGGTGTCGAGGCTAAGCGCAGCGTTGAGTTCTGCCACTCAACACGCAATGCCTCCATAATTCAGCAGAAAGTGGGGAACGGAGTGTCTTAACACTAGGTTCCCTCTGCCTACCCTGCTGTGTGCGGGATACAGGGTGAAGCTGAAATTTTATATATTCATTAAAATATTATAGTATGTATGTATACTCGTGTTTATACTTTATATACCTCGAGCTCAGTCGTGACGCAGTGCCCCTGCGTAAGTGCAAGTATATATATGTAAGCACAAACAAGCAAACGCAACTTCGATTCCCACTCAAGAAAATGGAAAGTCAGGAACGGAAGTAACTTTCCCTCTGCCTACCCTACTATGTGAGGAATACAGCGTGAATCTAAAAAACACTTAAATACCAAAATATTATAAATATTGCTTATCAATTATTGAAAGTAAATGAAAGTCCAACATAATTTTTACCTTTATAGTCCTAAAATACTCGTCTACAAAATAAGAACTAAATGCTATTTAACAATATTAGAATTTCACACAACTCAAGAACTGACACTGTTTAGCAATTTAAAATAACCACAAAACGGTATATCTCGGTCCAATCAGCGTCACGTCGCCACACATTAGTATGGCAAAAGGGCCGATAATGCGTAAGGGCTACATACTTCCCACTTAACTACACCAGCACGTACACCGTGTCCTGTCGACTATTAGTAAAGAGCCCGCGGTCACTAGGCGACTACCATATCGATAGGTTTCGATTACATTGAAGTGACGTGATTTTATTTATATCACCTATTTGTTATTTGGGACATTGAATTTATTTTGAATGAGACCATATCGTGAGATTATATACGTATGTTTATGATAAAGATGTTTCTGTTGCCATGGTACAATATCAGCGAAAATGCGGCGTTAAATTCCGACACCCTGAAAAGTTGTTATAAAATCAAAAATCAACAGAAAACAAAAAATAACTTATTATTATATGGCAGGCGAATTATGATGGATAGAAATGTACGAATTTAAATATATGTATTGAGTTCACTCAACTATAAAAGCAAATTTAGGGAGCCATTTGGTAGTACTGTTAAATTTATTGGCATCGATAGCGTGTTCTTATCTTTCGTCATTTATCAACAATCAGATAAGACCTGTCAATACCAGGACCTACCCTAATGTTTGTGAAAACCCCAAAACCATTTGCTACGGTTGCAAATTCTTATTTTACTATGGCATCTTGGTATTAATTAAGTCCATGCGTACAAGGAAAAAATAAGTGAATTTCCCCTAGGTTCTCTTTTATACTACATGATATTTAAATGTAATAAAAATAATAAAATTTAACTGCTTGAGTTTCATACATTTATTTTATAAACATATATCCATACTAAACACGAGAGCGTCATGCTGCAATGAGACAACTTCTGGCTGTAGACGCGATGGTTCTGGATTCGATCCTCAGACAGTAGAATGATTATATTTAAATTATTACCATTTCACCGCTCTGATAGACAAATGTTGCGGCAAATGTGCGGCGTTAAGTCCAGCAACTCAACACAGACTTACAAAATAATAATGTTGTCCTTTTACACCAGGATGAGTTCCTAATAGGAACTGGACTATTAGGTACATATAATTCTTTGAAGTATCTATTATATAACACAAAATAAATACTCTAAATAAATAGTACTCGTTACTGTCTACAGCACACGTTGCTAATGTGCCACAAGACCGACACGTGCGCGGCCGAATCACGAATCCCACAAGACGTCAACCAAATCCGAAACTGGGGTAAATTGAAGCTTTGTATTTAGGAATAATGCAGATCGAAAATAGTGATATAAATCTGTTTTATATACTTTACATTTATATAGACACAGCGTTTATACCGTATTTATAAATCTCTCTCAACTCTGAGATCGATATTGAGATGCTGTTTTGATTCATAGATTATTTCTATGAATATCCAGTCGTGGCGCAGTGGCACAGGGTGTGACTGTAAAATCGACTGGTTGTGGGTTCGATCCCCACTCGAGGAGATGAAATATTTACTTAAATTTATATTTCCATTTCTTCGCTCTGGTGTCGAGGCAAAGTGCGGCGTTGAGTTCTGCCACTCAACACGCAATGCCTCCAAAATTCAGCAGAAAGTGGGGAACGGAGTGTCTTAACACTAGGTTCCCTCTGCCTACCCTGCTGTGTGCGGGATACAGCGTGAAGCTAATTTAATTTAATTTTAATATAATTTGTGAATGAAAACGGCATCTCAAGATAGATCTTTGAGTTGAGAGTGATTTATAAATATGGGGATAAGTATCGATACGACTAAATTAATTATCAAAAAAAAATATATATTATTCAAAGTTTGCCACTAGAGAAATTTTAATTAACTGTAAACGCAACACTAAGAAATAAAGTGTTTTACACCGTTCAGAAATTGATTTGTCTAATAAAAATTTCTAAACATAATGTCTAACAGTAATATTTTTTTTTTAAATATTAACATGTATTTTAAAGTTTCTTGCTGGCTCTTCTCAGCAAAATAGCCATCTCGCCAGTAATAGCTTTACATTTTCTCGAAGTTCTTCCAAAAATCTATTTGAAAATAATAATCTAAATTTAAATTTTCCAACCAAAAGAGTTACCTCTCTAAAGAATTTGAAGTCACGAGTCACAGGCAACGCATACAACGCAGTATGAGTTAAAATCTAGTTCACTATCTAGCTTCACGCTGTATCTGCACACAGCAGGGCAAACAGAGGAAACATAGTGACAAGACACTCCATTCCCCATTTTCCGCCGAGTTTTGACACCAGAGCGAAGAAACGAAAAAATAAATAAAAATAAATATTTCATTTCATCTAGTGGGGATAACTCCTCTTTCGCACAAAAACAACATATTTACCCCAAAAATAACATATTTAATAGTGTATTTGTGCGTTTTGATAGGCGTGACGTCACAATTGTCACGTTGCACATCTGTCTATAGCATTAGAATCAATTTCACGCGTCGCGATGACATGTGCGAATTATACAGGGTGGGCGTTGTAATAACAGTTTATGGCCTGGTTTTTGACTCTATATGTTCAGTAATAGAGTGTAGAGTTGTAGAATATAGGAGTGAATGCTTAACATTTTGTAACAAAATATTGATTGAAAATTAAATTTAAAATTTCTATCTTTTATTTATTTATGAGGTATTTAGATACGTTTCTTATGTATATGATAATTTGACCAAATATACAAAAGTATTTTTAAAATGTTACAATTTGGCACCTTAACGTCTAATATTTTTTCCATTATATAAAAATCCCAATAACGCTACGATTGTAATATACATGTTCAGGACATATGATGACGAATAGTATTTTTATAACATAAATAAAATAAAATAAATCAGATTCATGCTGTATCCCGCATATAGCACCCTGCTATATGCGGGAGGCAGAGGGAACCCACTTTCCGCTGAATATTTCGAGGCATTGCGTGTTGAGTGGCGGAACTCAACGCCTTGCTTTTGCCTTGGTGCCAGAGCGAAGAAATGAAAATAATAAGAAATAATAATTCATTGCCTCGAGTAAGTATGGAACCCACAACCGTCGCGTTACAGTCACACCCTTGTGACCCTGCGCCACGACGGCCTCTAATTTATAACATCCCTTCACTTATTGAACTTTAAATCGTTAACACCTAGTTAATTTAAATATACGGTTCAATAAGTCATCTAATTCACACCTTATGTCGATTTTATTTATTTATAAATGATAGTCAAGGCCAAACTACTATACTATTATTCTATAAGCTTCACATTGTATCCCGCATAAAGGGGGGGAACCAAGTGCTACACCACTCCACTCTCTTTTTTCGGCCTAATATTCAAGTTGCATGTTGTGTGGAACTCAATGTCGTGCGTTCTTTATTTACCAGAGTGACAAATTAATATTTTAAATAATCCATTTCCCCATAGTTCCCCGAGTTGGAATCCAGCCCACAACCGTCGCGTTTTTACAGTCAAACATTTTTTTTAGATTCACGCCGCATCTTGCACATATCACAGGGTCGGCAGAGGGACCTAGGGCGAGGCGGAGCTGAACACCGCGATCAAATTTTCATAAGAAAATATTTTTTTGGTAGATTTATATCCAACAATTACCAATATTTTTTTCTTTTACTTTCGTTTCATTACTGTTTCAGGTTTAAAGTCATACACAACACATATTTTTTTCCATTTAACCACGCGGGCGAAGCCGCAGGTATAAGCTAGTTAACTATAAAGGAAGTAATAACGCATTAGTCACCAAATTATATATTTTAAAGCCTATTTTTATAGCTCTTTTAACAATAGATATTAATTAAAGTTAGATAAAATATCGATCCATAAAAAAATAATGATGTATGAAATTGTTATTTTATTTACCTATCACACTACCGTTGTAAAATATTTTATTTTGTTCATAGATGTCGTGTAAGAATATTTACAAATAATCAGTGTGATGGTCTATATGATTATTTAAATTAACATGAATGGAAAGTAATGAAAAATACATATAAGCACCTCTTTAGTGAAATGTGTTAAAGCTGATTAAGCTATATGTATCTTATCAACATTGATAACAAGACAAATCCCGTCGTTCAATCCCGCCGATCATAACACAATATCTCGAAAAATGGGCGGAGAATGTGGAACAGAGTGTCCTAACACTAGATTCCCTCGGCCTCCTTATTTGCTAAATACAGCGTGAACCAAAAAAAAATATTGATCATTAAAAATGAAAATAAACGTTAGTGTGAAAATCAAAGTAAGTATTTACATTATTTACGCATACGTATCCGGAAGTACTCTACGATGCCACGTGACGTCACTAACTAAGGTACCATTCAAAGACGCCCCAAAATATATTTTACTAATAAATGAGATGATACAGCGTTTACAGCCTGTTTAGTGGTGGTGGTAAGTGGTGTTAAGCTTTATAGGGGTGTACAAACATTAACTGTTATAATAATACTTCAATTGCCTACCGCTTCTTTGTATTTACACATATTTTGCCTTTTGTGACGAAACGAAGAGGCTTGTCATAGCCGCATTCGATACCAGAGCCTAGATACCAGAGCGAAGAACTGAAAATATTAAATAATTCATTTACTCGAGTGGGAATCGAATCCACACACTATCGCGTTTACTCTAAATAAAAACGTATATTTCCATTTTTATTAAATTAAAAACAGACTTTAATGACAATAATATTCAAAATGTACGACTTAATCACGTAGAGCGCTTGGCAGGTTTCCGAGAAGCGTAGGTTCGAATCCCGCAATACTAAAATTTATATACATTTCTAAATGTTGACATAAATATAACACAAAAAATTTTTTTTTTTTTAATTATCTATAACAATCTATAAAATGTTGCCTTTGTCATTTATTACTCTATCATATCATATCAAGAATTATCACCTTACAAAAAAATAAATGAAACAATAAAAGCCAAATAACGAAGCTTTTCATATTAAATGTAATTGTTCCCGAACTCTATATTTTTTCTTTTTTAAGGTTGGCACACGTCCAGTTGGAATGCCGAGCTAACACGAATGTAGAACACGCCTAATTTAGTTTCAGAATAGATTACTGGAATTTTAACAATTTTGCCAAATTTACTCTTCATAATTATTATTTTCTTTTTTTATGTTGGTATACACTCCTTTTTGCTCCTTAATTTAACACATAAATGAAAATTTTCTTTAATTGTAATTAATAATGATTTCAATTAATGAATATTAAAAGAAGTTCTGTTACTACGTGATATGGAAATAAATTAATCAAAAATCAGCTTCACGCTGTATCCCGCACACAGCAGGGTAGGCAGAGGGAACCTAATGTTACGACACTCCGTTCCCCACTTTCTGCCGAATTCTGGAGGTATTGCGTGTTGAGTGGCAGAACTCAACGCCGCGCTTAGCCTCGACACCAGAGCAAAGAAATGGTAATATAAATTTAAGTAAATATTTAATTTCCTCAAGTGGGGATCGAACCCACAACCAGTCGGTTTTACAGTCACACTTCGTGCCGCTGCGCCACGACTGGCCTGAATGGAAATTGTTTACACTATATAGGAAATTCAACGTTGATATACATATTATGTACATATGACGTTACATACAAACATATATATACAAGATTAACCTCTTAGGAGTGAAAAAAATTGTACTTCTATCATTATTTAAATAAATTAAAATTAATTATATAAAGCATGAAATATTGCGTGTGCGATTAGAAAACACAAAACTTTAAAAATAAAATTGAAAATTTACGAATATGTTAGTAGCACACGAAAATTAAAATAAAAATGACTACAATATTGAAATAATTATTTGGTAAAAGGCGTAATAATACTTTAAAGTTACTTTGTACACACAAGAAATCGTTCAACTCGCTATGTAACTCTATAATGCTTTTTTTTTTCAGTTTCCCGCTGTATTCCGCATACAGCAAGGTAGGCCAGAGGAAGTATTAAAACCTAGTATTAAGGCCCATTATTAAAACACTCTGTTCTACTACTGGCGTAGTCATTTTATTTTTCACACCGTCATTTTATTTTTAGAACTATTCCTTGTTTTTAGGTTTCTGTACCTTTTAATGAAAAAAGGAACCTTTATGAGATCACTTCGTTATCTGTCTGTGTATCAAGAGCCTTTATCTCAGGAACGCTTGGAGATATCGCGTTGAAATTCAAACCATATACTCAGATCTGGAATGGAAACGATTCCATAATTTCCTGAAAAAACATTTACTTTTAAAAAAGATATGGCCGTGTATATAGCAAAAAAGCGTATTTCGACACAATAAAGGGAATCAAAATTAATAGGGTACTTTCGGTTGACCTAGAGTTATGTATGTAATTTGGCAGCCGGCATCTACAGGTAGTAAGTAATAAATTCAGCAAAAAATACTGAAAACTATACATTTGTAGTTAATACCTAAAAAATAATAGGCTAAAAAGGGGCAAAACTTGGTATTAAAATTCAAGTGAGGTATCAAATGAAAGGGCTCTGGCTAAGCTAAGCTTGAATATTGGAATTAAATTAATTAAATTTGAATAATATAGTACGGTTCTTTTTTTAGCTTCACGCTGTACGTACGGGACATAGCAGAGAAGGCAGTCGGAACATGGGAACCTAGTGTTAAGACACTCCATTCTCCATTCCCCGTCAATTTGGATAAATTGCGTGGTGATAAATTATACAATTTTATACTTTATCCTATACATTAATTAACATAATAAGCTTACTAACATTTATAGTTCACTAAAACACTATCTAACCTTGGCCCGGTGAAATCAAAGTTCCTATGGAACACGCGAGCCGGTCATTAACTACGTCTAAAATAACGCAAAGCAAAAAGTTCGATATCAGTGTTGATGGAATAATTAGTTGTAGTTTTTCGAGTAAAATTTATAAAAGAAAAGGAAATAAACAATTTATTACTTGCAACAAGTTAATTAAAGTATAAGCTAGATTTAATTAAGGAAAATGAGTGAAAGATTAATATATTTTTAATAGTAGAGAAACAAAACATGAAATAAAATGTTGTGGTGTAGTGTCTTCATGAATGGGATGTCATTATAGAGTAGGAGTACAGCGTCTGACTATGAACGCCACGCTTGTGGGTTCAATTCCCACACGAGGGAATGCATTATTTTTATGTTTTTTGTCTACAAAGCACGTTGCAAAGCGTTGTTGAACTCTCTGTCTACGCCGCAGAAGCGCGCGGGAGATAGCCTGGAGTTAAAAAGTAAATAACACTTATGATGTCGAGGCCAGTCGTGGCGCAGGAACGACTGTTAGAGGGTTCTCACTCGAGGAAATGAAATATTTAAATATTTTCTTTTCTTCGTTTTGGTAGCGAAACAAAAGAGAACGCTGAGTTCCACCACTCAATGCCTATTGGCTCCAGAATTCGACAGAAAGCGGAGAACGGAAGTGTCTTAATGGAAACAGAGTGTCTTAACACTAGGTTTCCAGATTCCCTTCACCTACTCTAAGAGATACAGCGTTATACAAACTTCGTCATTGTTGAGTTCCGCCACTCAATAAGGAAATAAGTGACTTAACACTAGATAGGGTAAAAGCTAAAAAAAAATATATAGTAATCTTGATCGTTTTTCAACAAATAAAGATTGATTAGTTTAAAATTTAAATCAAAGAACATGAATTATTTAAAATCTTTAACTATCTCTCAAATTATTTGTATTATAGATAGAGCGAAGCTTTTATTATAGATATATTGACTTTATCCTCAAATTTCAAAATTGAGACTTGTTTTAAAACACGTTTATTGCGTGTCGAGTGGCGGAGCTCAACGCCGCGCTTTATTTTACTGGAACAAGTAAATAAAAATAATTCAATCCCCGAATGGGTATCGAAACCACACCAACCGAATTAACAGTTACACATTATGTCACTGTGCCACGACGGCCTAAACTTGTTGAGACCGTCGTGGCACAGTTGTAACTGAGGAAACTCCAAGGTATTCCCTTTGTTTTTATACTCGTTCAATCAACCCAACTACGTCACTACGACATGTTTATTTTTCTTATATTTAAACATAGTTAAGAAAACTATATCCACACATTAGCCATACTATATACACTATATCATATATTGTTTTCATATAAAATCTGCGTTATATTTTTTTTAGCTTGACGCAGTCCCGCACATAACAGGTTAGGCAGAAAAAACGTGGAAACTTAGTGATAGACACTTCAGTTCCCCACTCTCCGCCGAACTCTGGATGCATTGCGTGTTGAGGTGTGAAACGTAACGCCGTGCTTTGTCTCCGGAGCAAGTAAATGAAAATATTAAATATTTTATTTCCTCCAGTGGGAGTCGAACCCACAACCTGTCGCGTTTGTGCTTCTGCGCCCACGACTGGCCTCAACTCATTTTATTAGACAAACATTTTAAATAAATAAACAAAATTCATAGCAATAACTTTTTCACTTTATTTCGATCGATCTATATTTTAAAAGCTTTGTGATTGTTTGGACAGTCAAATTTATTTTTATAAACTAGTGCTCTACAATAAATTACGATATTGAGTATAAAACTAAATATTTAGAATATAAATTGTTATTTCATTATCAATATTCCATTTATATTCCACTTCCGTTATTATTTTATGGAATCCACACACACGCTATTTTTTCTATTTTCAATTTATTTTTTTCTTTATTAAATTAACAGTTATAAAAGTTGGTAACAATAAAATAAATCATGAGATACAAAGACTGGCAGGCACTAGAGGGGAAGGAGTCGAAGTGAGAATGAAGAAGAACGTGCTCAGGTGGTTTGGAGACGTCGATTGAAGCATGAGAAGGCAAGGCAGCAGGAGACCTCGGTTGACCTTCAGAAGGTTGATGACTACGAACAAGATGTAACCGTACTGGAGATGAAGCATGAAGCTAATAAAGTCGATATTGAAAATTCAATCTTTAAATATAGATATGACACTCTGTTGTGTTTTACATTTCCACATATTTCATGCTATGTGATGAAGGAACTCCATGTCTTATTTTTTTTAAGTTGTTTGAAGTAACTTTTTCCTACACGAATAAATGAAATGATTATTACCTATACTGTCACCCAATAACCTTATCCTCGTTGACTTTATTACTAATACAAAAAAAACCACAAAAAAACGCTCAACACTTACAGTCATAACTCATAAAATGAATTATACACCCAATATATAATAATAATAATATATACACAAAGTAGTCTATAGTCAATTAGTCAGTTGTTTTTCACGACGAAACATATGTTAATGGAGGGAGATGATTAACTGTCGACACTAAAGTAAAAATAAAGTTGAGTTAAGTGTGTGTTTAATGAAAGTGTTGCCTAAGTAAGTGGCAGTCAGTGGTGCTGTTATTACTACGGTAATGAATGTGGGACGCAGGAAGCTTATATTGTTTACAGACTTCGAGAAGTGGAAGGTTTGGCTGTTATGTTTCTTTATTAGTTGCCTAATAGTATAGATTAATATATATGTATATATATATATATAAAATTAACCAACTAAAAATATTATTCTGAAAAGAAAATATTATAAAGGAAGCCCAAAAAAAGTGTATTATTCGGACGTTAATCCCAAGACAGATGCTTTGTCAAACGATCACGTCCTCGTATTCAATCAACGCGTTTAATATGACGGCACTTCAAAGTAGACGCCGCTTTACATGATAAAATGCGGTATTTCGTAATACTTTTGATTTTTTTCCTACTAAATCTACCGCAATGTTAAACTATTGAGAATTGTCATTGTATTTTTTATTATAGATAATAAACGGGATTTTTGTTATAGATATTATTTTTAAAAAATCGGGTTGTCAGCTATGTCAGGTACGAACGATAATTTTTAAGTAAAAAAGAAAAGAAGTAGTTAAATTACCTGTTTTCGATATTTTTTGTACATTTATTTGCTTTAGTTAATTCAAATATTTTTTAATTTACTTATTCATATACATATAACATGCAATAAATTAATTAATTATTATAATTTTAATAAGCTGTAAATTAATTATTTTAATAAGCTGTGATCTAAATAATTTACATAATAGTTCAGTTAGTAGTAGATTTACATAATTATAACTATATTTTTTTTAATTCATTTTTTTAGCTTCACGCTGTACCTTTTTCCGAATTCTCTAAGCATTTCATTTTAAGTGGACGAACTCAACACCGCGTTTTGCTTCGACACCAGAGCGAAGAGACCAAATTATTTAATATTTAATATCCCTAAATGGGCATTGAATCCACAGTCTGTCGTGGTTACAGTCACACGCATGTGCCCCTGCGCCAGGACTGGCCTCGACTTCTTACTCAATTCAATAATAATAATAAATAATCCTAATAAAACACCTTTATTATTTATGTTAGACATATATTTACAAAAAATAAAGCGATGTAGTGTTTTAACACTAGGTCTTTTCTGTTTGTCTTTCTTGCTATAGGCAGTATAGGCGGTGAAAATAAAAAAACCATTAAATAATATTCGATTTCAACTTTATTATATTTTTTTTAATACATTGTCAATAATATATAATTTCTAGTAAGTGCTGAATCATTTTCCTTCTAAAAACAATTCCACACGGCACAAATTGCACTCGCCGCTAAAACACACGGCACTATTATTCATTTTATTTAGTTAAATTTTATAATTCTAATGAAATATGATATAATTCATATAAAATATTAAAATCTCTAATATTTGATATAACATGAAATTTGATATAAATAAGAGAGAAAACGATTTATTCGAATACGGGTTCAAAGAGAAATTAATATAAACATTGTAATTTTTATTTTACATTTTCTGAGCAAATGAATCGAACTTTCATCTGATTTTTGTAATATTTATTAAGTTTTAATAATTAAACTTGTTAATAAGCTTTTTTAAATCCTTAAGAAATTCCATGAATTATTTAATTTGGAATATAATATTATTAACTAATTTGATAATATTTTCAAAGATTATTTTTACTTTCATTAAGATTCTTGGGAATGGTAAGAGAACAATATCTATTCTTTTTAATTTTGAAATTGAAAGAAATAGATGCTGTTCCATTCAAGCAATGTTATGGACACCTACTAGTATAAAAAAAGATTACTATTATATTATTATTAGTAAAAAATTACATAAATTATGATATATACATATATCATCAACAGGAAACTCTGTAAAATTTTATTATTATTGTAAATTCAAAAGAATGAAATATTCTCAAATTAACTATTAGGACATTACATTAAATTACTATGAAACAATTAAACTACAACATCATGTAAAAAAAAAACATACGATTTAAGTTAAAAATAAAATCCCAAAATTAAACTTATTACATATATAAAGCAATAAATAGAAATTTCTAAGTAAAAATTAAAATAAATGAATCATTTTCCATGGAAAGAAGGCTTCACACGGCACAGTTTGCACCCGGTACTATAGGTACCACACGACACTACATGTATTAGTCATGTTCATCTTACTGCACACGGCGAACTAAAGTGTTTACTATATTAAAGCAGCAGGGTAACTATTTTATCATTATTCTGATTCGTCAGTCACCGTCGACACTTGTTACGTGAACATAGTAAGTACTGATAAGTGATAAGATTTATTTGCTATCAATTTTGTTTATTTGTTTTCGGTTGAGTTTGTAATAGGTATATTTAAATCATCGAAGCTATGGATGTCGTGGGTTCAATTTCTTACATCCATATTTTGTATCGATGTCATAAAGCTCAGGGTAATAAATAAATTATTTTTATTTACTCGCTCTGACAAGACAAAGCGCGGTATTGTGTTTCACCATTCAACACGTAACGTCTGGAATTTGAGAGGAAAACGTGGAATGGAATGCACAATCTCTGTGCTTTTCCTGTTATACGAAAGATAAAGCAGAAAAATATAATATATTTGATATATGTAAATATATAAAATAACGTTTGTTATCTAAATTACTTTCAATTTCTCTTTGTAACGAAAAAAGTTTATATTCTTATTTATTATTGATAAAATTATATTTTTCATATTAGAACGATACAATAAATCGTAACATATTTGTTTACAGAAACATCATAAAACACAACAATGGCGGACTACTCCAAGTCAACTGACATTCGTAGTGAAAATTGCGCTTGTGCTCTGCGTGATAACTCCGCGACACAATACACTTGCATCTGTATTTGTTGTAATGACAAAAAGGAGTTAAAGCAATGTAAAATTAGCAACTGTTGTAACAACAAGAGAGGATTTAAACTCAGCAACGACTGTAAATGTTCCCGTTGCAACTGCAGTGGCAAGAAAGAAGGCTTAAAACAATGCGTAGATTGCAACTGTTGTAACAACGAGGTGGGGTTGAAGTCCAGCAACAACTGTAAATGTTCCCATTGCAACTGCAGTGGCAAGAAGGAAGGCTTGAAACAATGCGTAAATTGCAACTGTTGCAACAATGACGTGGGATTGAAGTCCAGCAATGACTGTAAATGCTCCGGTTGCAACTGCAGTGGCAAGCAGGAAGGCTTGAAACAATGCGTAGATTGCAACTGCTGTAACAACGACGTGGGATTGAAGTCCAGCAACGACTGTAAATGTTCCCATTGCAACTGCAGTGGCAAGAAGAAAGGCTTGAAACAATGCGTAGATTGCAACTGTTGCAACAATGACGTGGGATTGAAGTCCAATATTGGCTGTAAATGTTCTCGTTGCAACTGCAGTGGCCAGCAGGAAGGCTTAAAACAATGCGTAGATTGCAACTGTTGTAACAACGACGTGGGATTGAAGTCCAGCAACGACTGTAAATGTTCCCATTGCAACTGCAGTGGCAAGAAGGAAGGCTTGAAACAATGCGTAGATTGCAACTGTTGCAACAACGACGTGGGATTGAAGTCCAACA
>DWLH01001282.1:0-13541 GCA_018249795.1 Heliconius telesiphe telesiphe
ATAAATAAATAAATACAGTTTCACGCTATATCCCGCGTATAGCAGGGTAGGCAGAGGGAACCTAGTATTAAGACATTCCGTTCCCAATTTTCGACGAATTCTGAATGGCTTTGTGTGCGGAACTCAACGCTGCGCTTTGCCTCGAAACCAGAGATTTAAATAAATATTTCATTTCTACGAGTGGGGATCGAACCCACAACCAGTCGCGCTGCCAGTTGTACCCCTGCGCCATGACTGGCCTCATCCAAATTATAATATTATTATAAAACAATTTTACGTATTTACCCCTATAACATGGTAAGCAGAGAATATCTAATATTACGACATTTTCTCCGTATGCCGCCTGAATTTGATACATCTCGCGTTGCGTGGCGAAACTCAACATAGTGTTTCTTTGTCTTTAGCCAGAGTGGGGCAATAGATACTTCAAATACAGACGACACGATAGTAACACAGTAGCGCTTGTCTGGAAACGTGTTTGAAGATTCGATTTCCGGTTACGAATGTTAATTATTTTAAATTGCACGCTCCGGCAAAATACATAACGTGGCGTTGAGTTCCGCCACTTAATGCGAAATGTGCCGGCAGATTGTTTTGATGCAAGATTATTTTCGCTCGCCCGATTATAATTATTAATTAAAAGCAATCTTACTTATTAAGAAAACTATAAAAAAATGAACATAGCGGGGTTTGAACCCGCGCCTCTTTGGAAACCGTCCAAGCGCTCTGACCAACTAACTATACATTCTCACCAAACTACGTCGAAAATCTTATACGCTTGTTACAACTTATTTATGTTGTAGACAACTTTAGTGGGAGATTTTAACAAATTTCCGGTACCCAAAGATAATTAGTTAGAATTATTATATCGTTTGGCAAGAGAAAGTACAATTTTTAAAATATTTTTAGCATTTTTAAAACTGTTATTCCATACTTAGTAAAGAAAAATAATTATTGAGAAAGCGTATAAAAGTTTTACATCGAGGAGACTCGAGGAGATGAAATATTTACTTAAATTTATATCTCCATTTCTTCGCTCTGCTGTCGAGGCAAAAGTGCGGCGTTAAGTTCTACCACTCAACATGCAATGCCTCCGGAATTCGGCAGAAAGTGGGGAACTTATAAGATTTGGTTAACTTTTGTGTGACTGTAAACGCGACTGGTTGTGGGTTCGATCCCCACTCTAGAAAATGAAATAATTATTTAAATTTATATTTTTATTTTTTCCCTCCGGTATACAACATGCAATGCGCTGCGCCTTAAATTCCGCGGAGAGTGGGAAACAGAGTATTAAGACTAGGTTCCCTGCCTACCCTTCTGTGTGCGGGATACAGCGTGAGTTGATTAATTTTATTTATTCTATATAATACAACTGAAAACATATTTTAGTTAACCTCATGACGTCACTGCTTGGTATATCTAGCGCGCACACTGCAATCACTACTTCCGTACAAGACGCGTGTATACTTGCAGAGCGATGTGCCGTGCGGATTTGTATGTACTGGAGTTGCGGACTTGGACGATACCAACCTTTACTGTTATTGAGAACTTGTATTAATATTTTTTATTGTAGTTTAATATTGGTAAATAAAGAAAGTAAGAGGTTTTATGTAGGTATTACTTTTATTAGTACATATATTTCCGTCAGCTTAAGAAATTTTCAATTTTTTACTCCTAGCTTCACGCTGTATCCTGGGTAGATAGAGGGAACCTAGTGCTGTGAATCTGTTTTCTATGATCCGTCCAATTTTTCAGACATTGTGTCTTGAATGGCGGAATGCAACGCCGCGTTTTGTCTTATTACCAGAGTAAGAAATTATTATAATTAATTTCGTTCGTTCACGGACGCTGTGCCGCAGCGCAACGATGGCCTTAGTATCCAAGTAAAAAAAGATGAATACTAATATGGATTCGATTTTCGATCTACTGAATTGTTATTGGAATGAGAATGGTTGTTAATATTTTTTTCTTCATGCCGCATCGAAGGCAAGGGTGTGAGTGAGAACCGAATCCACGACCGTCACGCTTACATTCAAACTCAACATTTAAAATTATGATGAATTATTAACTAAATAACTATTTTTACCCCGACTTTACAGTGGGTAGTATACGCAGGAGCATTGTTCCGTCTAACGTCTGCTCTGGCAATGTTAGTAGTTTTATATCAAATTGTCCTTTTTCTTTTGCCTTAACAATTAGTTCAGATGGCTTTACCTGTGAACATATTTATTGTAAATGTTTTTTCTTCATAATTTTACCACGTGTCTGTCAAGATCCATTAAAATCAACTACTTATATGCATAAGCTTCGAAAAAAGTAATCAGAGCTGTACAAATTTCTAATAGTAATTTTCGCGACTTAAATTATATACTTGAAATAATTATAGTTAGGATGACTATGGTAGCAATTTATCTTGCTGATAGCAGCAAGTATACGCTACAGCGCTACGGTTGACTATTGCAGGCTACCATCGCCTACCTGGCCTGGTTAATAATAAGAAAAATGTATAACGTTTACGTACTTGATAAGAACTACTGTTTTGGACGCCATAATCAGATGTTAGGTAAAGCTCGACACCGGTGAGCATTTCTTCGTACACGCTGCCCGACTGATTCGACTGTTCTTCATCTTCTGTATAAATATTAAGTATTATACAGTATTTGAAAACATGTGTTCCTAACTTTACGATCAGAATGGGAAAATAATGCTGCTTTTTGCTGATGCTTTTTTTTTAATAAAACAAAACTAAGAATAAGAAAAAGAACATTAAAATCATTAACAGCACTAAGCGAGATATAATAATTCTTAATCAACTATATCTTAAATAAGGCCAGTTGTGGTGCAGAGGCAAAAAGTGTGACTGTAAAATTGACTGATTGTGAGTTCGATCCCCACTCGAGGAGAAATATTTATTTAAATTTGTATTTTCATTTGCCATTTCATTCGCTCTGGTGTCGAGGCAAAACGCGGCGTTGAGTTCCGCCACTCAACACTCAATGCCTTCAGAACTCTGTGAAAAATGGATTACGGAGTATCTTAACACTAGGGTCCCTCTGCCTACTCTGCTGTGTACGGGATACAGCGTAAAGCTGATTAATTATTTTTTATATCTTAAATAATTTATTGTCATATTTATTATCTTGAAGAAAAACATACCAAAATTAAAAGGTATTAAATCGAAAACGTGAACCTTTTTCTTATTTCTAATTGGATCTCCGAAAAAACACATCATTCGTTCGAAGTGTTAGGTTTTGAGATGCGATGTTTTTCTTACATTAAAAGATAGCAAATCATTGACAACTTTAACTAAACTTACAAACTAAGTAAAAAAAGTTTGTACACTTGGTTTTGTTTTTTTAACCGACTTCTGTAAAAGGAAGAGGTTCCCTCAGAAATAGGTGAACCGATGTTGATGATTATTGTTTTATTTAAAAGCTGATGCTTCACGTGTCTCGTTTTAATTTAGTTCAGTTTTGACAATTGCATCTATGAGAAAATCATATGCATTAAGCATGTGTGCGACAAATTGACGGATAAATCAATATAACAAAACGTATTTCTAAATTTACTTAAAAAAAGATATGGCCATTAATATGACAAAAGTATAAGTATTTCGACAATATTAAGGAAATCAAAATTAATAGGATTCTTCCGGTTAACCTAGAATTATGAAATTTGCAAAATAATAGCAAAAAACGCGTATTTTGAAACTATTGAGGGAATCAAGATTAATAGGTTACATTCGGTTAACCTAGAATTATGAAATTTTACATTTGTGGTTAAATCCTTAAAAAAATTGTCTTAAAAGGAGGACTAAATTTGGTATTTAAGCCGCTAGTTCAAGTGAGGTATAAGATGAAAGGGCTCTGGCTAAGCTAAGCCTGAATTTTAGAAAACGCTTGAGACCTCCAATCTTTGTACGGAACCCTCGGTGGGTGAGCCTGGCTCGTGCTTGTCCAGTTTTTTACTTTTTAGTCTGTTTGAAGACAGTTTTTTTTGCTAATAAAGCGGCATATTGAATAGTATTTTGCATTGCTGCATTTATAGGAAGAGAGTACTCAGTTGCAAAGCATTAGCCCAAAATCGAATCTTTGCGTGTTTTGTCTTACTAGAGTTGTAGTTCCGAGAGGGAACCCACAACTATCTAGTGAAACTCTTTCTCACTATGGCCTTATTATTATTAGCTTTAAAATATCGGCAGAAAGTGGGGAACGGACTTAATTTAATGAGAAAACACTATATCGGTGGGTCCTATGTATGGGCCAAATTAACAATTTGTCAATTTTGACTTTTTTATGCCAAATGCTTTCTATCGATATAATTTATCAGGTCAGCTATTAAAAAAATATAAATTTGTACATAGAAACAGGACTTTTTGTTAGAATATAACGGCCTTATATTTAAACGTACAAGGGCCAAATAGTCATTTGAGACTTCTACGCGGGGAATATCTACATATTTGTTTATGTTTATGGCCAATAAGTCAGTTTGATACTTATACGCCAAACAGAGCAATGGTTGCTCTGTGTTGACTGCAAAAGTTTAGTATTGTTTTTATTACGTTCGTCATTAGATAGATAACAAGAAACGTCTCCTTTTAACGAATTAAGACATATAACGGCCAAAGTGGTAAATTGGCCCATATACATCTTTTATTGAGAAAAAACACACCTAAAATATTTTTTAATTTTCGGCTATTTGGGCGTTACTTTAAAATAACAATTGTCCAGACTATGTAGTATACATTTTTTACTGTCGCATTTGCTATTTAAGGCCAGTAATACGCTTGATAATTGCATTTTAAGTTTGATTAAAGATTTCGGAGTAACTCTACTAACACAATCAAAATTATACATGAACATTTTTATCTATTAACATGCTTATTTCTAATAATAATCACTAATAAGGTAACATATCTAAAATAAAACTAATAAGACTTAAAAATACAGAGAAAGCATATATGTAATAAGAAAAAGGAATAAATTTCGTAAATTGTTAGAGCCTATTTACATTAAAGTATTTGAATAACTTGATGAAGACACGAGGCGTGATACACTTCATAAGTTTTTTATCATTCGTCATTATTATTCTAAGCAATATGGATTTATTGATAACTGTATCTTGGTGAAGGAGCATAAACATGTGTCTGTGAACGCGACAGGTTGTGGGTTCGATTCTCCTCCGAGGAAATAAAATATTTTCAATTCTTCGCTCGAGGAAAATTGCGATGTTGAGTTCCGCCACTCAACGCACAATGACTACAGAATTCGGCGAAAAGTGGAGAGCAGATTGTCCTAGTACTAAGCTCCCTCTGCCTACCATGCTTCATACGGAATTCTGAATATAAATAAAGCTGAGAATGAATAAAGCTGAGGAAAAATGTAAAATATGTTGTAATTATAAAAAAATAACTATTACAAAGGATGATGATGAACAATTCAATTCAATTACATGAAACAATTTATTCATGTATATTATGTTTATCATATTAAAATCATGTATAATTTGCTCCTTACCTATAATAAAATCAAAATACAGACTACTGGTTGCAAGAAGATATTTATTAATATCATTAGTTGTGGGCCAAAAATAATAAATACTACAATCAGTAAATCTATAATAGTCTAATCTAGTTCAAAATCAAACGAAATAGCCAGCGATATAATTAAACTAAAAACTAAAGAAGGGTGTGACGATTATAGATTTTGATCAAACGATTAACTGTAGTGGGTAAAACCGAAGCAAAATTTCATTTATGTAAATGATAAGCATCTTATATTAATATAAATAAAAACATTATTTTCTTAAGACAGGCTATACTCTAAATCAGGGGTTCCCAACCTTTTCTTGATCAAAGACCACTTTTATTCCATTCTTGGTATCAGGGACCACTATGTAGGAGGTATAATAAATTTATATAATAAAATTTAATTTAAAAATAAAATTTATATAATAAATTTACTGTGATAGTCAAACAAAAACTAACTAAAACTCAATAGGAACTTACATTAAAAAATATATATATATATTTTACAAGAAACCTCTGTGATTTCCCGCGGAAGCGTCGTGGCGCAGTATCGTGTGACTGTAAACGCGACGGTTGTGGGTTCGATTCACATTGGGAGAATAAATTATTATTTATTAATATTTTTATTTCTTCGCTCTGGTAACAAGGCAAAGCACGGTCATTAGGTGACAGTATCAGCTTGAACCATTTGATCGAATACAACATAGAGTCATTTGAGTCGTTGGGGAGCCAATGATCTGTGAAAAGCTTGATACTTTGGATTTGCGTAGAGACGTCTGCTCGCTGTATGTTCTCAACCGCATATATCATGGGCAGTGTTTCATTAAACTATTTGTCCTTTCATCTGCCGCTTAATTTTTCAGCAGCACAGTACATTTCAAGCACTCCACGTGCCTGGTATCCAGATGGTTAGGATGGTATTTAAGCTTGTGACGTACTATGCGGATTCTTAGACTTTCTGCCACACGCCACGCATTTGTGGAATGGTCTACCTGTAGCAGTGTTTCTAGGTCGATACCACTTGGGTACCATACACGTGCCTCTCTCCACCTCAAAGGCCGGCACCTGCAGCTCCTCTGATGTTGTGTGTGGTAAACAGATGCAGTGAAAATTGTCATTTAATGACAAACAAAAGATTTATCAACACAAAAAATGATCACTTACCTACTAAAATATAATTGAATTGATGAAACAGTCAGTAAAAACGATTCATGTCCTCACGTAGTTCAGTAAAAGTAAATACTATACTGACAGTCAATTATAACAAATGACAGCGCAAAGCGCAGGTAATTAATTGCATATATCTTAGATACGATAAACGTTCAATAGGATGGTTGACCACTAGTCAAATCCAATAGGTACTTCGAATTTAAAATCAACTTTTCAAATTGTCAAAATACCATACGTTGCGATGTCATAACTTCCTTACGTGAACTGGCATACTTAGTTCATAAAATCAATGAATTAATGTGTAATTATTTTAAAATATTTTAATAAATATGTATGTCGAAATAATTTATATTTGAGACATTCTCTACTACTACCCATGTAGCATGCTCTTCTCACTCACTGCGCGATGATCAACGCCTCACCATCCCCTAAAATTAAAATCGTTCGCGGACCACCTTTAGGCCACCACCACGGCGGACCACCGGTTGGGAACGCCGGTTGCTCTAAATGAAAGCCACCTCGTGTGCCACCATTTAGAGAACTTCAAAATATAGCTTCTTGATTCGATGGTCTTAAACAAAACGGAGTCGCTATAGCTACTATACTACAATTAGATACATAATTTATGACTACTATGTTTTAATTAAAAATGGAAATTCCCAGTTTAATCAGACTAAAAACTCAGCGGGACATATGTATGTTTTTTTTTGCTATCAGTTGAAAATTAGAGGGACCTAATACAAAACATTTACGTCTTATAATATAAAAAGATTTGTGTTGAAAGTCACATTAAAATCTTAGATCAGCCAGAACGAACAAGAAGACAAATTGTTGAAATGGTTATTGCTATGTTATAAGCAGGTGTTACCGATAAAATGTTTTAAGAAAAAGGACTTGTGGACATTTATCTCGAAAATTATTATACCACCAGATAGATTATAACGAAAGTTAATAAGAAACTTTAATTATATAAAAAAAAATAAAAAATAAATCAGCTTCACGCTGTATCCCGCACACAGCAGGGTAGGCAGAGGGAACCCAGTGTCATGACACTCCGTTCCCCGCTTTCTGCCGAATTCTGGAGGCACTGCGTGTTGAGTGGCAGAACTCAACGCCGCGCTTTGTCTCGACACCAGAGCGAAGAAATGGAAATATAAATTTAAGTAAATATTTCATCTCCTGGAGTGGGGATCGAACCCACAACCAGTCGATTTTACAGTCACACCCTGTGCCACTGCGCCACGACTGGCCTCTTTAATTATATCGTGTCAAATAAAGACAATAAGTGATTTTCTTTTTATTTTTTGATTGATTTTATACAAACTTTATTCTTTGCCTGTCTACGTCAATCCTTTTTTTTTATTAAAGCTATTTTTACTAAATTGAATAGTTAGATCTTAGTAAAATTCAATATTCAATTAAGCTTTTCTTTAAGAAATACAAATATACATATAGAGGCCCTAATAATAATATTTTTTGGGGCTAATTATTTTTTAAAAAAATATGTAAACGCGACTTTTTTTCTATTACTTAAATGATCTAACTGAAAATTCAGTTACCATGTTACCAAATCGTATAAGTTTCTATATGACATAGTTCCCACAATACCTAACTTACTATCATTCGTAATTATCTTAAAAATCAATCATAATAATTCATTTAAATCATAATTATCATAGCTGCTGTAATAAAATTTCATAAAAACAGTCCTAATGAAAAATTAAACTCTTCTCATCTTGATATTAACGGGGACAGATCCCCAATTTATGTTCGCGAGCATCTTTCAAGTACAACTAAATTACTTCACGCAGCTGCTCGGCACAAAGCTAATGAGTTGAATTATAAACACGTATGGGTGCGTAATGGAAGATTTTTTTTGAGGAAAACTGACGTTTCGGACTATAAAGTGGTTTCTAACATGGACTACTTAGATAAGCTTACTTAATTGTACATATATGTTTCATTCTATTGCATGAAATTATTTCAACTATTTTTTTTAAATTCAATTCGTTAAATATTTATTACCAAAATATTAGAGGCTTACGTACTTACTGAAACTTGGCTATGTACTAATATTCAGAACTTTGCAAACTACAGTGTCTATAGAAGAGATCGCAACGTGCTTAACTCCGAAAAACTGAATGGTGGGGGAGTATTAGTGGCAATTTCCAACCGTATTAATTCTAAACGAAACATAAGTTGGGATAGTGCTTGTGAATACTTATTTTACGGGTTACTTTAGAATTAAATATAAATGTAAAATAAGCTATTTGTGTACCCTATATTCAGCCACCAGTCAGTGAAGTAGTGCTGGATCGTTTTATAAATAATTACAATAACATAGTTGATACCATTAATTTTGGTGTGCTTAATATCGGAAATTTTAATATGAGTTATATCGATTGGAGTTTGGTTGATTACAATTACCGTATGTCCTGTGTTGCAAAAACATTTTTAGATTTCTGTAATAAACATTAATAAATATTAGCACGACTACAAATAAAACAGCTCCCACGTTAAGTTCTAGTCAGAAGTATGCTTATGCTAAAGCTGATTATAAATCAATAAATATATACCTTTCTGCCGTTAACTGGGACACCAGGTTCTCCTTGTGTACGAATGTAAACAAGATGGTGGATATTTTGTATGATGTTATATACAAGTCAATGGATCTCTACATACCAAAAATAAAAATTGTACATGGTTTGAAGCATCCACCTTGGTTCAGTCATACTCTGATTAAACGAATTAAGGAGAAGGAAATTGTAAGACAGAGATACAAAAAATACAAAAACAATATGGATGAGATAATATTAAAATTACTCAAGAAAAGATGTGAAAAAATGTCGATACAGTGCTATAATTCATATGGTCAATTCACTGAAGATAAAGTCACTTCAAATAGTGATTTTATCTGGTCTTTTTAAAACGAAAAAAACAAAATATCACAAATTCATATCCAGCAGAAATTAAATATCTGTGATCTATTTGTGTCACACTTATCATCCATCTATGCTCAAAATTGCGATTCATTATACAACTATAAAAAAATCGAACAGAATTTAGGCATTCAGAATTTTGATAGTCGTAGCTTATCCTGCGTACATCTAACCCGTAGCGAAATAATTTGTGCAATAAAAAAACTAGATCACAACAAAGGTTCTGGATCTGACCATGTATCTCCAGCCTATTTGATACATTGCGCTGAATTGCTTTACCCTTAGAAAAATATATAATGAGTCACTTAAAACAGGAATCTTTCCTATTAAATGGAAAATTGCAAAGATTTTTAAAAGCGATGACAAAACAAATGTTAAGAACTACAGACCTATTTCAATACTATCTTTATTTGGCAAAATTCTTGAATCTTTAGTATATCAGACTCTTTTTTACTACTTTAAGCAACTGTTCAATGTTCCCCAGCATGGTTTTATCAATGGTAGGTCTACATGTTTAGTGAATTTTTGTGAAATATTAATAGATGCGGTCGACAAGAGAAATAGAGTAGATGTAATTTATACTGACTTTAGTAAAGCATTTGATTTAGTACCTACTCCCTACCTGTAGGTAGGTACCTCCCCTCCTACTTCAAAAATTGTCTACATATGGAGTCGTAAATTCTTTACTAAACTGGCTAAAATCATACCTTACAGAAAGGCAGTTCTACGTTGTAGCTAATGAATATGAATCTAATATATAAAATGTAATATGACATCTGGAGTTCCCCAAGGTTCTCATTTAAATCCTCTTTTATTTAATATATTTATAAACGATCTACCAAATATTTTCCTTTTCTCTACTCCATTTATATTTGCTGATGATCTAAAAATTGTCAAAACTATCTATAATCCCAACGATATTCACTTACTACAGGAGGATCTAACTAGTCTGTATAATTGGTGCAAGCTGAATGGCATGATACTTAAAACCAATAAATACTCTCATATAACTTTTACAAAGAAGAAACGACTAACATCCACTAAATATTACACAGGAGGCTCTCCTGTTAATACAGTAGAAACGATTAGAGATTTGGGTATTATCTTCGATAAGGAGCTTACATTTGTGCCTTACATAGATAACATTATCAGTAAGGCCAGTAGAATGCTTGGATTTGTAATAAGAAACTCTAAAATATTAAAAAAATCTCGTACAAAAATAGTCCTATACAAGAGCTTAGTAGTAAGTATATTAGAGTACGCAAGTGTTGTATGAAGACCTCATTACGCTTCTCACTGTCTGAGAATCGAGAGACTACACATATCTGGATAGCTTGGAAAAAAGAACAGAAATATTAGATGCGCTTTTCATATACAAATTGGTGCAATCATTCTGATATATTTTAGTTAAAAATTCCCCTATGTCGGGCTTTTGTAAAATAATAAATGTGGATTGCGCCTTAGATCCATTAAGAGACTCTTTGCTTAGATTTCGCAGAAACGCAACAAAACGCCGGTAATGTTTTCTTTTTTCTTATCTCTTTTATGATATTTATTTTTATTACTAATGTCATTTTTACCATTACCGTTTTTTTTTAACAAACTTATAATTATAGTAACTTGTCCTTTTTAAATTTATGTAATTAGACTTTATGTATATATTTTACCAATAATTAACATGAAAACTTTTGTATACTAATCTACAATGTTGCATGCGGTATTCACCTTAAAAGGTAATGCATTTAGTGATTAAAAAAATTAGAATTAAAAATATTATTGTAAAATTTATGTAATTACCACTGGTGAATCTGAATAAATAAAACAGTTGTTACCTTAGTAGTTAGGAGTTATATTTTGTTACTTAGCATAATACGCGTCAAACAGCCAATGTGGTACATTGGCCTTTTTAGAGTGTTTAAAGAGAACAATAAATATAACAAAAACTAACGTATAAGGGCCATTGTGCAGTGAAAAAAAAACTAAGATAAATATAAATAAAATACTACGGTATATATAAAGAGGACAGTTGTCGATCGATATTCCCAGACTCCCTCTTCCTACTCTGTTGCTCTGCTGCTGCGGTATACAGTGTGAAAAATATATATTCCTGAGTAACATTTCAAAGTATAAATGTTGTTTACAATCATAATACAAACATAAACAATAAATAGTTATAAGATTTTTGGTTTTCGGGACAATTTATAAGTTATTTTTTATTTGCATTCACCATCTTATAAACATTCTAACTACATAAGTAATCACAGGATAATTAATATATAGTGTATAGTCTTTGAGAACATTAATTACTTTTACTTAATAACAAACAAGTTTCATTACCATTTCTATCGATATAGAATCAATTACAGAAATTACATACTTATAACTCATTCACAAAGTTATTACATTATGATTGATATTAGTTAATTATTTACTACACATTACATTTCCTTTTTTTATTTTATCTATTTTATATTACTCATGGCCTTTTCCGGAAATAAATATGAGTAGTAGCAAAAATGGAAACGGAGTGTCTTAACACTAGGTTCCCTCTGCCTACCCTGTCTGTCCTCTGTGCGGGAAACAGCGTGAAGCTGAAAAAAAAAGGAATACGAAGACTGTTGCTAAACTTGAAATATATTTGATTACAATTATCATTTCGATATAATTTTTAATAATATAATCGTCCAAACCAACTTAAGCTTACGAATATTTTTATACATGTTTAAAGTGTTATTCTATACTTAGGAAAGGAAAATAAACCCGTAACCTGTTGGGGTTCAAATCCCGCTACGTTCAAATTTTTATACGTTTTCTTAATAAGTTTTTTTTTTCGTAAGTTGTAGCTGATATCCCAAACACCTTTAAAAATATTATTTAATAAATAATACTTTGCTCGTGATGTGTCTAGTGGTTAGAACCGTTTATAGTTGTAATCGAGAATACCCCAAAATCTTTTAGAGATTCAGAGGCAACAGTGTTGAGAATTTTTATATTATGCCATCAGTAGGTATCGCTCTAATAATATATATTTGCCAATATATATTATTAATAATATATATTTGACAATATAACACTGTCATAACTCGAAGCTCGTCCGAAGAAAAGCCAAGAGCGCGTCCTATCTTCCTCTCCACTATAACTGCGAACTAGTTATAATAAAAGGAAGAAAGAGCAAGGGCACCGCCCCGCCCCTACAGCGTGAATTCCTACCAGACTGTGCCTACAACAGTCTTATTGAACTCTCCGGGACGTTTGTGTGTGATCAGTCTGAAGGTACTTGTTACGCTTGTTTATATTAAGATTATATTAGAATGGTGATTCGTGATGTTGATTGATTTGTGAGATTAATATAAGCCGTTGGAACGAACGCACTACCGCAAGGCAGCCGATATGTCAAATAAACTTACGGCACACTCGCTACAGTCGTGTCTCGAACTGTAGGCGGACACTACTACATACGTAAGTTCCAGGACATAAAATAGCACCACACACCCGTATGAGACGGCGGACACTACTACATACACCGGAGCTGGGACACACATACTAATCGTATACCAAGTCGTAGAAGTGGTATACAATATGTCAAAGACCACGCCATACAAGCATAGGTTACGTCCCGCGTGCGTATTGCGAGACGGCATCAGCCACGACATAGCTAATGTCGCTATAACAGTTCGTATAAGCCCATCAGCGACGTTAAGCAATATTCAATATCATAATATTGGTCAAAGACCACTTTGATCCACAATATGTGTCGCCCCTACACATATATTTCCTTTAAGAAATTCGATCCTAAAAGATCGTGCCATCACAGGCTTCGAATTATTATATTATATTTATTATACATTTGGTACGAGTCTTTATGTGCATCATATTTATTTGTACCGTAGTACTTAAGAGTTCGA
>DWLH01001283.1:0-13537 GCA_018249795.1 Heliconius telesiphe telesiphe
ACCTTAAGATTAAGATTCTTTTTTCTCGAACTACCTATTTTTAATATATGCTGATAATAAAAAAACGTTAGTATGACTCATTAAAATCACCAATATTATTTAAAATTATTTATTTTTGTATATGCAACTACTAAATCTTTCGAAATTATTTTTAATATTTTAAAGTGTTATTTCACATCTAGGAAAGGAAAACAATTATTTGGAATATGTATAAAATAAATTGAAACTATTTTATATATATATACATAAACCAAAACTGAATTTCCTACACGATGAGAGAATTTCAATTAAAACTTGATATGATATTCTCTACCCTACCTCGTTAGTACTACAAAAGAAGGGCCCCAAAGTCACGAATCAGTACAGCTCCGAAGACTCTCATTCTGTAAGCGTACAAAGAGTACAAAGGCAAATTAATCACCTGGGCGGTCAATCGATCGCTGTTATTGTTAAAGTATAATCATCTAAGAAGGAATATGAAAATCTAAAGTACTGTATATTTTTTTTCTTTAGCATTCTTTTGTATTAAGTCAATTTTTATATTCATTTACAATTTGAAGTTTGAGAGCTTTTGTGAGACCGTTGTGGTGTCAAAGCGACGGTTGTGGGTTCGATTTCCACTCGGGGGAGGAAAATGTTTAATATTTTCATTTTCCTCGCTTTGTTAATGAGGCAAAGCGTGGAGTTGAGTTCCGCCACCATTCAGTAGGCATTCGGCGGAAAGTGGAGGACCAAGTTCCCTGCGCCTATACAAAGTGCGGGACACAGTGTGTAGCTAAAAAAAATACTTATTATTTACTTAATACTTATTATAATTTGATAATGCGATTCCAATTAAGTAAACTTAATTAGAATTGCATTATCAAAGTCACAATGGCTAAATGAGTTTTATTATAATAAAAAAGAGAAAAAGAAAGCTGAAGAAAGTTCATTAGTTTGTAAAATTATATTCTTTTAGGTTGTCGTACTAGTATGTAGCATGATAGGTAGATACAGAAACAAGTGTTAAGACACTCCGTTCTTCCGTTTATTATTTTACGTCAATAGTGTTTTGTCCTTTTACTATTTGCTTATACTTATTATAAGCCTATTTTGGCTCTAAAACTAAGGGATTTCTGTCGGTAAAGGGGAACTAAAATTTAGAATTTTGAATATTTTTATTAAGTGTATTTTTGGTATTAATAAATATTTAAAAAAAAATCGCGTAAAAATATAAAAACATACTTATCCAAAGATGGGGCAAGTGTCCAGGCCATCGGTGAGGAGAGGAACCACCTAACAATACGCGCCGTCTCAAGTAATACTGCCTTCTGCACCCGGTTCTTGATTGAACAGCTAAGCGATAACCTCTTGAGATGTTGGTCGAGGTTTTCTAGTATTAAATCGTTAAATGAAACCACTGTCGGCACAATGATTGGCACATCTTACTCTTGTGCTTAACCTATATAAACGTACAGTACCTGGATTAAAAATATTTTAGTAGTTTAAAAAAACATTTAAAAAAAATGTCTTGAAGTTAAAGAATTTATAGAAATTGCAATTTACAATTAATTACAATGTATAACTAACAAACTTTTTCTTAAGCTTCACGCTGTTTCACGAATGTAGATAGACGGAAGGAACCTAGTGTTAGGACACTCCGTTCGCCTTGTTGCACAATTTCGAGACATAATGTGTTAAGTGGTGGAACTAACTCCGTAGCCTTTTCTCTTGTCGACAAAGCGAAGAACAAATGAAATAATTCATTCCCCCGATCGGGAATCAAACCTACAACTCTCCCGTCTGCAGTCGGATGCTGTTGAATATCGAACTTAAAACGTTTAAGTTTACGCAATACACCGATGAACTTAACAAATCAAACTCACAACTCTGAAAAGAAATACGATGCACCAGTAGAAAATATTTTTATTTCTTTTATCTGAATGTCGACTGTATTTATGCTCAACCAAAACACTAGTCAGGCTAAAGTACTGCAATTTATCTATGTATGATTATAGATAGCCCAAAATAAAGGCAACACTGAAAGACTTATTTGTTTACTAAAACACTTTAAAATTTTCCTCGTGACCCAAATTGTCGGTGATATTTTGTCGGGGTAGTGCTTAGCCATTTTTAATATCATTCATCCCTGGAGAACTTATATGTTACTACTAGCTGTTGGCTGCGGCTTTGATCCTGTGTTTTAAAATTTTAAACTGAACTTGTTGTGGGTTCGATCTCCACACAAGGAAATAAAATATTTAGTTCAATTTATATTTTTATTTTTTCGTTCTGGTATCGAAGCAAAGCGCGCCGTTGAGTTCCACCACTAAACACGCAGTGCCTTCAGAATAGGTATTTTTAACTCCACGCTGTATCTCACACATAGCAGAGTAGGCTCCCACTGGGAACGTAGAATTAAGATACTTGGTTCCCAATTTAGACTTTTTCTCAATTTCAAGAGGCATTGCGTAACATATTAAATATTTTATTCGCCCGAGTGGGAACCGAACTCTCAACCGTCGCCTTAACAGTCGCACGCTTGTGCCTCTGTGCCATGACGGCCTGTAACTGATATTCCAAACCCCTTTAGACCTATTATTTAATAAATAATGCATTTATTCGTGATGAGTCTAGTAGTTAGAACCGTTTATAGTTGTGATCGTGAATAGCCCATAATCTTTATACATTCAGAGGTTCATTGTTAAGTATTTTATATTATGCCATCAGAAAGTATCATTCTAGTTAGATATTTGCCATCAGAAGGTTATTTAGATAACTGGAAATTAAAATATATTATATTTATAATATATTTGGTACGACTTTATTATAAATACCGTAGCGTTTGGCACTCCGTTCTCTCTGACTACCCCGCTAGGGATAAAGCGTGAAGCTAAGTTAAGTTAAGTTAAGTTAAGTTGGTACGAGTCTTTATGTGCATCGTATATATCAGTACCGTAGTCCTTGACAGTTTGACTCGACCGCTGGCTTCTGTCTGCTACCCATTATGTAGATGAGATGACGGTTGCGACATTTGGGACGCCAACACATGAACTAGTCCAGATTAATATGATATAAAAAATATGTAACTGTATTTTTCATAATTAATTAAGTTATTTAAGTGTATTGCCATGCATATTTTATTATTATTATTTTTTATTTGTTTATTTTAAAACTTATATACAAGGTACATACAGTTACAGGCCTCAATTCTGATAATACTCTAATCATTAATTTGACAAATGAGCAGACAGGTCAGATGAATTCTTAAAATAGCACACTAAAGCTCTTCCTTTTCTCACTTTAACTGTCAGAAATAATATTTCTGAACAGAATAAAAATAAATTTTACTACTTACTTTATATTTTACCTTCAAGCGTTTGCTTACGATTATAGGGTAAATAATATTAAAGATTAATATAGTGTAAAAGGTAAGTATTACACACATTTGTGTGTTTATAACGGAACCCAACTCCGCGCTTTGTCTAATACATTGCTTGTTCAAACTCATTCAATAGACAGCTAAATTTCATTAAACTTTTAAAAGTGTCCCGTTAAAATTTAAAACAAAAAAAAATAAGAATCGCAAAGTTATTTAAAAGTAAAAAAAGCATTGACAAAAACACCGTTAATCTTGCCCAACGGTAATAAGCTCAAACGAGTATACCAATTTAAGTATCTTGGCCATGTGTTGACACTTGCGAGCCAGCATATTCACCCTCACTGACAGCGCCCTCCGTTCTCTTTCGTCTTTAAGCGCAGCCTTAAAGACTATGCTGACTTTGAAAGAGAACGGAGGGCGCTGTCACTGAGGGTGAATATGCTGGCTCGCAAGTTTGCACGTTGCACGACTAGTGTTAAAATTACATTGTTTAGAGCCTACTGTACAATTTTTTATTTATCGAGTATGTGGGCCAGGTATTCACAATCCCCTTCGGGCTTAATACAATGACGTATTTAGAGTGCTGCTGGCTGTCTCGTTTCTGTAGCGCGTCGGGGTAGTTCGCAACAGCGCGAGTTAACTGTTTCTTCGCTACTATGCGCAAAAGATGTGGCTCCTTATTACAAAGACTGGGGGTAGCACCAACAGCATCCTAAATATGATTTCTAATAGATTAGATTGTGTGTACGTAAACCATTGTTGCGCCATTTCGAGTGGGATGGAGAAGCAACTTACATACTAACATAGACATTAAGTTTTTTATTGTTACTTACAAAATGAGTCATAATTATATTACTTGATATAAATGATAATAAATAAATAAAAACGTGAGAATTTAAAAATTAATTCATATACTTCGTTCCAATTCGACTTCGTTACAAGTTTTTTTTAATTAGTTAGTTCCCGGCCCCTTCAGGAGAGGTGCGCTTTTAATTGTTACCCCGTATTTATTAAAGCTAGTTTGAAACTTGTTGATCTTCAATTTTGGCCTTTTTTAATGACAATAGCTTATTGTTCTTGAATTTTAACAGGTATTTCTGAAAGAAACCTCTTTTTGCCTATCCTGTAATATGCGGAATACATCGTGAAGTTAAAAAAATTAAAAGAAATGAGGCCGCCGTGGAGCAGCCGACATATTATCGGAATAGCGTAGCGTTGAATTCCGCCACTCAACCTAAAATGTCTTAAAAATTGGGGTCTTTCTTTCAGACGGTTTCAGAATGTCTTAAACTGAAAATAAGATAGAATTGAACATCTAACACCTCTGGTAAGATTTAAAATTATTCTTTATGCCATATATTGACAAAATTTGGATAGGCCATACTTTTAAATTAACTTCAAAACTGATAACTGAATAAGATTTGCAATAAAAATTTAAATATATAAACGGCAGTAATTTAAAAAAAACCGTTCCCCACTTTCCGCTGAGTTCTGGAGGCATTTATTGAGTGGCTGAATTAAACGCTAGTCTTTGTCTGGACACCAAAGCAACGAAACTGAAAATATAAATGTAAATAAATTTTTCATTTTGCTCGAGTGTGGATCGAACCCACAACCAGTCAATTTTACAGTCACAGCCAGCGTCACGACTGGCCTCATGGAAAAAAAATTAGGTTAATGAAACCATAAAATAAAATATTTAATATAAAGTAAAAGGTTTACTTTAGATAAGATTATTTACCAGCTCATTTTCAGTAACACTGGCTTGTAACTGGACAAAGTTTTCTGAATTAAATGCTGCTGCCGCGATTTCGCAGACAGCGTTCATATTCTGCCGAACTCAAAGAGCGGAAAGGCGAGTTCGGATAATGTAAAGTTTATGAATGAAACTACTTTATAACGGATTTATTTTCCGTACTATTTTACTTTTATTATTTCCGTTACGTTTAAATGGCTGGGAGTGGGAAATTCTAAATAAATACAATTCTTAAAAATTGTATGTTAAGTAGATGTTTATTTTAATTATAAGTACAAAAGGCAGAGATATCTTAGTGTCAGGATACTCCTTCCAGTTTTTTCCCGGATGTGAGGCGAGACCACAAAAAACAGATACCAGAATATCTATAAAAAGATTTTTAAAAGAGAGACATATACCGAGACAGGCTTAAAAAAACAGTAATTTATATAAAACAATCAACATAATTCTATGTGATAACGGTAATCTAAATAAGGTAAGTGGGGAAGTGTCTTACTTAGGTTTCCAGGTTTCTTCCTAGATGACCTTGCTATAAGTGGTATATAGCGTGAAGCTAAAAAAAAATATTAATTGTTGTTGTGACTACAAAAAAAGGTATGGTTTACGTAACATTGGGTTCTAGTGGATTTACTGCGACACAGCTCTCGTTACCATAAAAAGAAAAACAAAAAATACTATCAACAAAAAGCTATATTCTAGAATATAGCTTTTTGTTGCCCCAAGCCACATAATTTTTTGATCATTCGTTTATTTCTACGAGTTTTACATTATGGAAAAACTTAAATATATACCCATAAATATATAAAAAAAGTAAAAAGTCTGGCCAGTCGTGGCGCAGTGGCACAGGGTGTGACTGTAAAACCGACTGGTTGTGGGTTCGATCCCCACTCGAGGAGATGAAATATTTACTTAAATTTATATTTCCATTTCTTCGCTCTGGTGTCGAGGCAAAGCGCGGCGTTGAGTTCTGCCTCTCAACACGCAATGCCTCCAAAATTCGGCAGAAAGTAAGGAATGGAACACTAGGTTCCCTCTGCCTACCCTGCTGTGTGCGGGATACAGCGAGAAGCTAAAAAAAAAAAAAAATCTGGCCTTTTATCCAAGAAGTTTGTAGGTTCATTTCCCACTCAAGGATATAAAATATTTAATATTTTCATTTCTTTGCTCTGGTGTTCGCGGCGTTGAGTTCCGCCACTTAACACGCAGTAAACTCAGTAACTCATACAGTGGAAAGTGGAGTGCGAAGCGGAGCGGTCCTAACAGAAGTCTTCTCTTCCTCCCCTGCTACATGCAGGATACAGCGTGATGCTGTAAAAAAAAGAAAAAATAAATAAAAATCCTATGAATAGTAATTGTGTTTCTCAAAGTTTACTATAAATTCCCCAGACAATGCTAAGTTATTGCGCTGTTTGTGACTACTGACTATTAATGTATGTGGCGTGGACAAATAAAGTTTTAAATTCAGTTAGAACCAACATGTCCTCTCGGTCGCGTACATTTTTAAAAGTTTAGAGAAGTTTGTGTGTGCAAATTATTATACATATGTTTTTTTATCTTTAAATATATAGTAGATAATAAAAAGTTTCGACATAAAGATCTATTCCATTTTGAAATATTACTATTCTAGTTTAGCGGTTCTTAAATTTGTTTTATAAAATAATCAAATATTTTCTTTTTATTAAAATTTATAACAACCAGTTTCTTGCTTTGCTCGTTTGCGCTTGTTCGATGTATGCGCTACTCTTATATAGTTAAAAAAAAATGAAATAGCATTGATATTTATTACTGTATTAGAGCACTTATTATAGTACTTAATATATCACACAGCTCTATATCAATATGTAAAAAATTATTAACTTACGTCACTTTATAAAAAAAACTGACTATTTTTGTATATATATATAAAAAAGAAGGATAACTAAACTCCATTTTTGTTATCCAACTCAAAAAGTGTCATCATAGGAACAGAGTGTCGTTACACTAGGTTCTTAGGTACCCTCTGCTTACGGTGCTATATGCGGAATACAGAGTTTTAAAAATACAAGAAAATCTCCATTTTTTCTTAGATTGGTATAGAATTTTATAGTAGTAAAACACACAGCTATTAGATAGATGGCTATCGACCGATTATACCGTTCTAGATAAAATCCTATTCATTGCAAAATGTTAAAAATCTGCTATATCTTAAACAAAATCTACAAAGGTTACGATAAGCTTCATGTTCATTGAAGCGTTCTATGAAGTATTCTGTGCGACTTGGTATTTTTAGATGGATAGATCTTTTTTTTTTAAATTTGGTAAAGAAAAGATCTCGAGATTCTTTTATATATTGTTTTTTAATCTTTTTCCATCTGCTGTATGATGTTTGACAAGTTTATTAAAAAAAAATTTAAGACATTTAGTTTTTAATTTTTTGCCGGTTAAAAAAAAACTTTAGGGAAGGACCAATCATGTGAAATGCATACTAATAACAGTTCTTTGGTCCCTTTGTGTAACGTATATTTCTAAACCAAACTTCAAAGTTAATATTATTTTTAAACGCAAAGATCAACCTCACTGTTGACTTTAATTTAAATTTAAAGTGAACTTTCTGTGATCAAACAAAATTGTAGTTTGTTAAAATTAAGGTGCAGTTTGTTAACAAAAAAGTACTTTTTTTTGTAGCTTCACGCACATTATCAGGACTATTAAGGAATCTGGAAATTATTCTCCATTTTCCTTTAAAATTAGAATCATAGTGAGTTTTAAATGACATATCTCGACATCAGTCTTTATTTTTCTAGAAGCTTTTGACTGTTTCACGATCGATTCTTCTACTTTATTTTTATTATTATACTAGCGGCCCACTCGCGGCTTCGCCCGCATACCAACTATAATACTTTTATTATGCTGCATTTGCCAGCAGATTAATACATTCAATCATGAACACTACGTGGCTGTATGATAGGACGTCATCGGCGGCAAGGGCGCCCCCCGCGGGACTCGAACCTAGGCTTGCGGCCGTAACAGAGCGTTGAATTATTTTTATTTTACATTTTTTCGAAAAGTATACGTCTAAATTACATGCTATAAACGCCGAAGTTTATCTACATAAAATTTCCTTGATGATGAAATAAATTTCGCTCGTAAGTTTCAATTTTCAATTATTTTTTGCCACAAAATGCCTTATTGTCGCTTATTTATATGAGATATATATATGGCGTCGCGGAGTTTATTTAAGATCTAATAAAATTGAATATGTTTGTCATACAACGTACTGAAATATAATACGCTATATGTGCAGCGCACGCGCTTAAAGCAATTCTATGGCGTTCCTTATTATTGTTATTTCGTTATTTAAGGCTAACTAAGACTTACACCGTAATGCTATATAACCTATAGCACTTCCAAAGAATGCAGCTTTCATACGAAACAAAAAGAAAGTAAATTGGACCATTAGATCCAGAGATCTTAGCGTTTAAAGAAACAAACAAACAAACTCTTCCACTTTATTATATTAGTATAGATGATATACATGTATATTATAACCCAATTGAGCGAAGCCTCTAAGGAGAGTTATGTTTTTAGCGCGTTTGTATGTATGTATGTATCTCTGTTCCGTCCGTTCCGTTCCTTTGTTCTCTTGTTCCAGTTAAATTAGTATACCGACTGATATATCGTTGGATCTTGATTGGATATATAAAAAAAAGTTCACAATCGGGTGTTTGTTGTATTTATAATTCACTTGTTTTATAATTATGTATGTTTTATGTTACTCTCAAAAGTAAGATATGACGTGAGACGAAAATTTATTAACAAATAAATTTCAAATGAAAATTAAAATTTGAATCCACTACCGTTGCGTGTCTCTACTACAACACATAAATTTCACATGACCTATGGAAGTCACCTAAAATTACCTGAAAGGGTACCAATTTGGTTGAGACCGTACGTAACTCGATGTTCAGACACGCAAAGGGCATCGGGTAGCCTTACATCGTTACCAGTAATAGCAATATTATACAAGAAGAAAATTCATGATTGAAAAATAAATCTTTAGTAAAGACATTTTTTTAAGTTTTTGGATATTAACTAATATTAGGCAGGTAGGGCCTAGGCCGTGGGCGTTGTTGGCAAGGCAAGCTCTCAGAATCAATGGAATAATGGTCCTATAACTAGCTGCATGCAAATAGGACGTAACTCTTTTTTTTGGAATTTATACAATTGAGTAGCTCCAATGTTCTTATTATTACTTGAGGCCAGTTGTAGCGCAGGGGCACAAGCGTGTGACTGTAAATAACCGTTTTCCATTCGAGGAAATGGAATATTTTATAGTTTCATTCCTTCGTTGTGATGTCGAGGCAAACTGCGGCGTTGTATTATGCTATTATGCACACAATGCCTTCAGAATTTGACGGAAAGTGGAGAGCGGAGTGTCTTGACAATAAGCTCCATCTGATGCTACATACGGGATACCGTCGTTGCGCAGTGAGATAGCGCATGATTGTAAAAATACGATCGTTGTTGGCTCGTTCCACTTCGTGGAATTATTATATATGTATATAATATTCGTTATTTCCTGTTCTGAAACACAAAGCGCGGCGGTTAATTCCGCCACTCAACTCAATATCTGAAATTTTATCGAAAAATAAAGAATGGAGAGTCTTGACACCAATTTTCATCTACCAATCTTGCTGAAATCGTAGAGCTGACAAAGCCAAATTAAATATGAATCCTATTACGTTGTAAGGAAATGCAAGTAGGTATTACAAAACGCTTCATCAAGAAAAAGTTTCCAAATAAAATTGGGTATCTCATGATCTCCCCTCCATCTGATAAATCCCACATTTGTAGGTATAGCCAAAAGCAAATTGCCTGTCTCATTAAGCATTTAAGGCTGATTTATCTTTACATTTTTCTTATTCTTTTCCATTATATATAAAAATTTTCACTATCCTGGCTTTTTGAGGCCCTAGTGGTGATATTCAAGAAACTTCAATTTGGGCATAAAGTGGACAACTAATCGTCTCAACACTAGTTTCATTACACTTACCTTGCTGTGAAATAAAGAAAAACTGAATTTTTAGAAATCGTTCTCTTTGGTGATTCAAACGCGGCTTGTCGGACAGTTGAGCGTTCTAAAACCTATGAAATTTATATGAAGCTCTGTAAGCTATTTCAGGTAATCCTTAGACATATCACGCAACTAAATATTTTTCTTTACTGTTTTTCATACTGTTTCACGACTTTGTGTGATTTTTGAATGCGTATGTTTATTTTACTCTTCACAATTTTCGCGTAGTTAACTAGTTAGAGCCCGTCACCTCGGTTTCATAAACTTAGGAATTTCAAGAAATCTTTCTTTTGATGCTCCTTTACACTTTGCTACATGCAAAATTTCTGCCTGCTTTATTGAGTAGTTGAGGCTGTGCGTTGTCTGTCGGTCAGTTTCTAACGAAAGAGTTATATATGCATAATATTTGTTTTGATTTGTTGATAAAATTTCGAATGGGAATTGTGAAAATTGATGTAAACATATACTACTGATGGAATTTTATTTTGAGGTTGTCGTGGTGTAGCAGCTCAGCGTCTGGCTATAAGCGAAACGGTTATGGCTCGACTCCCAAATAGGAGAATGAGCTAGTTTCATTATCTCGCTTTGAAAACAAGACAATGTGGGTTGAGTTCCACCACTTAACTCTCGTCGCGATAATTGAGCGGTACTTGGATATCTGAGTGTCTTTGTTAAGATACACTAGGTTTCAGCTGCCTACTACGCTCCTGATATCTCTTAAACTTTTCTTTACAAACAGTTAATATATATTTTTTTCTGTAGTACTATTTTTGAGCACTGTATAAATTTGCCTAACAATGAAACTTCGCCCCAAGCGAAGCGATCTTTGTGATACGTCTGCGAATTTATACTCTTTGGAAATATTTAAAGTCTCAAATAAGTACTTGCTTTTATTCATCTTCGAACTAAAACCGTTTAACTACGATACTACCGTGGACTTTCGATACTTAGTTGTAATAAAAAGTAAAACGGACGCTAAATTTAATTTCAGTAAAGTATTGAAGTACTTTTTATTTGTTTTTTCTTATGAACATATCCTTTTTTAGTTGGAGGCAATCAAAGAGCGGCGGCACAGCGACTGAATGACAGCGCGACAATTGCTAGTTTGATATCCACCAGGGGAATTAATATATTTTCATTTCCTCAATCTGGTAACATGAGAAAATGTAGTATTGACGGAAAGCGAAATTTCGAACTGCTGTGTGCTGAATATAGAGTAACTTCATGTTTAAATAGTTGTTCAACATTCTAGACATTTTAATCATGCTTGATATTGAGAGAATTTCGGTTAAAACTTACATGATGTTCTCTACCCTACCTCGTTAGTACTACAAAAGAAGGGCTCCAAAGTCACATATCAGTACAGCTCCGAAGACTCTCATTCTGTGAGCGTACAAAGAGTACAAAAGCAAATTAATCACCACATCATGGGCGGTCAATCGATCGCTGTTATTGTTTAACAATAAGTACAATCATCTAAGAAGGAATATGAAAATCTAAAGCACTGTATATTTTTTTCTTTAGCTTTCTTTTGTATGAAGTTTATTTGTATATTAATTTACTATTTAATGACTTTTGCCATAGTCTCGGTAGGGGGCAAGTGTGTGACTGTAAGCGCTATGGTTGTGGGTACGATTCCCGCTCGAGGGTATGAAATATTTTATTTTTTCTATTTCATCGCACTGGTAACGAGGACAAGCGCGGTGCTGAGTTCTGTTACACGCAATGCCTCCAGATTCCTCCAGACGAAAATGTTTTTATGTGAATGGAGTGCTAGTTAACACTAGGTTCCTAGGTTCTCTCAACCTATCCTGTACTCCACAAAAGCAATGTGCGAGACACAGCGTGAAGCTAAAAAAAAATACAATTTAATATGTAAGAAATTACCTGTATAATCCACACATTCAAGCCAAAGCTTAGGCTTAAGTCTAAAATAACTCATTTTAAAAATATTCTTCGTTCATTTATTATAGTACATCATAACTTACTGATAGTAGCATTTTACTTTATTAAATCGTCTTCACACTGTATCTCGCACACAGGTAGGTAGAGACCTACTCTGCTGTAAAACTTAGTTAAAATGTTGTTAAGACACTCCGCTGTGGCGTCACCACGCTTTGCCTCGAAACTAGAATGAAAATATAAGTTTAAATAAATATTTCATTTACTTAAGTGGGGATCGAACCCGCAACCAGTCCCGTTTACACGCCACACACTTATGCCCCTGCGCTACGACTAACGCCTCTACTTATTAACTTTACTACTGTATTATTATTATTTTTTAATTTATTCGTTTATTTAAATAATTGACATAATACTTATATCCATCTTATAGTAAATTCGATATAACAATAATTAACTTAATTAAAATCACTTGATAAAAGTATGGCTACATGAGCTTTATACCGATGTATTAAGAAAGGAGAAAAAGAAAGCAGAGCAGCCTGCTTAATCCATTTGTTTATAAAATTATTTTCTTTTGTCTTCTCGTATAAGGAGTAGTAGCAGGATAGGTAAACGTTAAAAAAACGTAGTGTTAGGACACTCTATTCTTAATTATTTTATGAGAATAGTGTTTTGTCATCTATTCATTTTGGCTTTACAGCTAGCAATTAAAGGTGAACGATAGTACAATTTATTCTTATGTTGAACCTACAGTAACATACAGAACCTATATTCCGGATACGGAATAAACATAATTCAGTAATTGTGAAAAAAAAAACAAAAAAAAAGGCAAGAAATAAAGAAAAATATTATTCAGAATCTTTTTATTTCTTTTATCTGAGTGTCGAATGTATTTATGCACAACCAAAACACTAGTCAGGCTAAAGTACTGCAATTTATCTATGTATGATTATAGATAGCCCAAAATAAAGGCAACACTGAAAGACTTATTTGTTTACTAAAACACTTTAAAATTTTCCTCGTGACCCAAATTGTCGGTGATATTTTGTCGGGGTAGTGCTAAGCCATTTTTAATATCATCCATCCCTGGAGAACTTATATGTTACTACTAGCTTTTGGCTGGCTGGCTTTTTAAAACTTTAAACTGGACTGGTTGTGGATCACCACTCGAGGAAAAAAAATATTTGTTTCAATTTATATTTTTATTTCTTCGTTCCGCCAATCCATAATACGGCGGAAAATAAGCACCAGTGTGTTTTAACACTAGGTTCCCAGTACCCACCCTGCTGTATGTGGGAAACAGCGTGAAGTAGATTTTTTTTTATTAACATAATATTATATAGCGCCTTCCTCAATAAATGGACTATCCAACATCAAAGTATTTTATTATTCAATTTAATGGTTCCTGAGATTAGCGCATGAAACAAACTCGTCAACTTTATATAAACTAGAACTATATTAG
>DWLH01001284.1:0-13535 GCA_018249795.1 Heliconius telesiphe telesiphe
TTAACCTCGACACCAGAGCGAAGAAATGGAAATATAAATTTAAGTAAATATTTCATCTCCTCGAGTGGGGATCGAACCCACAACCAGTCGGTTTTACAGTCACACCTCGTGCCGCTGCGCCACGACTCGCCTCATGAAGCTAGTTTAGTTTTTATTTTTACTTGAAATAATTATGGGTTTAATTTTTTTTCTTCACGTTGTATCTTGCATATGGCAGGATAGCCAAAGGGAACCTAATGTTAAGACTCTCCGACACACCGCCCAATTTTGAAAATTTTCGTGTTGAGTAGCAAAAGTAAACGTCGCGCTTTGTCTTGTTACCAGAGCAATGAAAGGAAACAATTAGTTCTCCCTTGTACAAATCGGACCCATAACCGTCACTTTTTCAGTCAGACGCTGTGCCGCTGCGCCACGACGGTCTCTACATATTATTTGTTCATCAAATTCTATTTTATTCAATGTTATCTCCATTATATTCATTTTAGTTTAAAATGTAATTTTTCGATTTAATGCTATTATGATTTTGACAAAATTGATTTCGCCTGATAAATAGCTTATAGCAATTACACAATCAATGATTTCGCTGAAATTGCTCACATACTTTGCTATATTACGTACAATTATTTATAATTATTTATTGAGGCCGGTCGTGGCGCAGGGGCACAAAGTGTGGTGGTAAAATCGACTGGTTGTGGGTTCGATCCCCACTCGAGGAAGTGTAATATTTATTTACATTTATATTTTCATTTCTTTGCTCTGGTGTTGAGGCAAAGCGCGGCGTTGAGTTCCGCCACTCAGCACGCCATGACTCCAGAATTCGGCGGAAAGTGGGGAACGGAGTGTCTTAAGACTAGGTTCCCTCTGCTTACCCTGCTGTGAGCGGGATACAGCGTGAAGCTGATTTAATTTAATTTATATGTTGTCGGATCTATAAATTATATCAATACTAAACTCGTGTGGTTTACTAACGTTTTTTAAAAAAATCTTTAAAACCTGTCAAGAGTTCCAAAAATTTAGTCCTGACTCCATCATCAGATTAACTCCATTATACCATATTATTGTACAATACACCTTAGCTACGTATTCATATAGGCACATATATACGTGGATAGTACGTAGGTCAAATTCAGTTTTTCAGATTTTATTACAAAGTGACAAAGTTACATAGTTACAAGGCCCCAAAATAAAAACGAGGTAAAAAGCGCTACATGGGACTTGGTCACTGAATGCGAAATGATTACGTCAATAAAAATGAGAAAACGTCAAATTACCCAACCAACCTTCATCATAAATATTATTAAAAAGACTGCCCATTGCCAAAACTTATTTTAAACATACTATAGATGTAAATCTTTTTAATAGATCTTTCATTTTTTAAAGTAATCCCAAAAAAATATCTATGAAAATTAAAAAGGCATGTATGAAAATGCGGAAAGCTTTCCGTAGCTAAAATTAATAAAAATAACCACACTGGCAGTACTCTAAACAGAATATAACATTTCAAACTTATATTTCCCACTGTCATTTAAAATTTAAATATAACACTGCACCTTGTACAAAGGTAGGTATGGAAGATACGCAGGTAGGTAGCAGGAAGGCAGCTTCCTACTGACGCCCCAGTTGCAACAATACAGTTGTACGGCGCCAGGAAACCGTGACAGACGGACTGACTGCGGGATATCTAGGTGACGGGGCTCGTTCAGGTTACAGCTGTAGATTATATTTATATAGGAGACTTAGATTTATATTTAGAGTTGAGAGAAGTGACATATTGAAAAAAAGGTGAAAATAATATTTCATTTAGGCATAATTTAATAGCAATCGTTTTAAAAACTAGTTGAATTAACCGAATAGGAATAGAAGCCACAACCGTCCCGTTTACAGCCACGCGCTGTGGCACTGCGCCACGGCGGCCTCTATTACAAATATATCATTAGCATCCACATAATACGTATGTTATCCCGCGAGATGTGACATCAAGAGTCAATAATAAACACTGATTTTGTATTATCGAGTTTATGAGCGATTCGCTTTGATGAAACAAATAAAAGGAAGGTAGATAATAAGAAAACGATCGCCGGCGGAAATGAGAGGCATCGTTGAGATGAAACTTTGACTTAACTTTTTTGGCAACAGTTTATTATTGAATGAATGGATCACGTTGTCGGTAACTACATTTGTTTATATATATATATAATATATAAACAAATAAGTTGTAAATATCTAATTTCTTTAATCCAATAAAATACTTGAAAAGCAACATCAAATTCAAAAGTAATCTACACACATATGGAAACAAAACCATGTGAGAATTGAATTGAATCGGTCCAGTCAGGGCGGCGGTGCTGAGCCTCTTAACGCCCTCGTTGTGCGACCGACGTTTAAACGATTATTATTTTTGTCTCGACATATTTTGTTTTAAAAATAAGCGGAGCCATCGAGGCGCAGTGGGACAGCGTCTGACTGTCGTAAATTCGATTCCTAATTGAGGGAGTTATAGAGAATAAAAATTAAAAAATAATAATAAAGAAAGACAATAATATATACTTCCCTTATTAATATAGTAAGAAAAACCGCATACATGTCTACACACTTTCAGTACAATACAATGGGCTCTACGAAAAGAATATCGTTGTATTTTCGGTTCTCCGCATTATTGTCTTGGAGCAAACTTCCGCTTTGTTTACGCTACGAAAGCTTCGCTGCTAGAATGCCTTATATTTATTCATAGAACTTTATTGCGTATATACCTATAGTTATATATCTAAGTCTAAGGTCTCAGATAATTAATATGAATTTGCCAGTTTGATTTTCTTGTTTATTTATGTTACAACTGTAAAAGAAGCAGGACCTCAGTTGACCTTTGAGAACACAATATCGATGATAATGGAGGAGAGAGGTCATGTAAAAAGCATGAAGAACCCTCGCAGGTCTTGTATGAAGAGGTTGATGAAAGTGGACGAGGCAAAGAATTTTTACGTTCTTTTTTCCACATTGTCTATAGAAAATATTTACTCAATTATTTCATAACACTTCTTAATGTTAAGTCACATAGAATTGCGCATTGATCATTATATTCTGTATCAAATTCCTCACGAAGTAAGATTTTCGACTGATGATTGTTTGATTTTGTTTTTTTTTTATTGTTTTTTTTTATTTTTGATTGATTTGAGTTTTTACGTGCAGCTTCCTCATTGTGATTGCCTCATCGAAGTAGCTCTATAGGTACAATAGGTTACATGTAACGAATAGCGTGATTTATTATATATATGTAGCCTCCTGCGATAGGCGGGTTTCCGAACCGAAATTTTCAATTCACATAAAGTTGTTTCTGAGATTAGCCAGTTCAACCAAATCAACTCATAGATTATATCAGTATAGAAGTATACAAGACAAACTAGCTTACGGGTCACTTGCTGGTAAGTAATCACTGCCGCCCACGACTCTGCGTAGCACCAGAAGAGCAACGGCTACAATGCCGGTCTTTAAGGTGTTTTTAGCTTCACGCTGTATACCGCATATACACTCCTGGTGGGCAGAGGGGACCTAGTGTTAAGACACTCCGTTCCTGACGCACTTTGCTTTTTTGCCTGGTGGCAGACCAAGGATATAAATTATTAATTAATTCATTCCCCCGTGTCCATCAACTGTGGCGTTCACAGTCACACGCTGTGTTAGTGCGCTACGCATGAAAGTGGTTTTAATTACAACTAAATTAGTATTCTCTACGTACTACGACATATGTTAATATATTTTATAAGTATTTAAATATAAAGAGTGTTGCGCCGAGGCAGGGAGCGATGGCTGGCGATGACAGACTGAACGTGAAGCGGGTGCCTTGATTAAGAATGTACTTACATTATATATCATTTCTATTTCTGTAAACATTGTTTTATTTCTTTCGTGAAGTTTAAAAAGCCTCGAGGTAATATACATCTTCTTGTATTTTATTTAACCGTGGCCACCTAATACCTGACCTGGTTGTCGGTTTTAGTTCCGCTACTCAACACTCAGTATCTCGACAAAAAAAAAGAATAATGAAGACAATAAGGTAAATTAATCAGATAAACTGATGCTATTTTTTGTCGCATTTGGATATTTATATAAAAAAATAATTATAACAATGTTTTTTTGTAACTTCACGCTGTATCCCTAGCGGGGTAGCCAGAGAGAATACACGCTATGGTCCCTGCATACCTCTTTCGCCACTTCCACTGTCATAAACCTCTTAATACATGCCCTTCGGGGGTTCCTCTTGCTTTTTACGTAACCTTCCTTCATAATAATCGATACTGTGTTCCCGAAGGTTAAGAGACGTCTCCTTACTTCTCTTACCGCTTACCTTTCCTTCATAAATCTTTTTTGCCATTTTTTCATCACTCATTCGTTCGACGTGCCCAAACTTCTTAAGCACGTTTTTCCTCATTCTCATCGTGATATCCTCGCTAGTAACTGTCAATTTGTGTATCTCTACAATATAACTTCGATTTAGAGCAAACTGAGTCCGTATATTCTACGAAGAGATCGCATCTCCACATCATTCATCTTTATTACATTCTTCTTCTGTAATATCAACGTTTCGCTACCGTATAACAACGTCGGTACCAGCACTAAAGTTTCGTCGTCTCATCAATGCAGCTAATGCGCCGTTAACCCTGTTACCGATAGCAATACGTCTTTCCACATCCCTTTCGTAACTTTTGTCTCTACTAGACTCACTTCATAAATTTTATATAATCATTATAAAGAAACGATTATTACATACGGCATCGCATAACCAAAACGATACACAGCTGAAATATAGAGCCACTTTCCTGTTCTAATAACGCAAGAAAAATCTAAAAAATTAACCGCGTCGCGCTATAAACATAAATGGAAAACAAAATTATGTCGTAAATCGTCGATGTTAAATATTATTTACATATTCGAATTACATTTGGCCTAAATTTGTGCAAAAATATTATATAAAGCGTTCGTAAAATGGATGGTACTACAAAGTATAATTGCTATTGTGGCATATTTAGACAGTCTCCGATGTAAAAGTGTGATGAGTGTAAGTTCGATTCATTACATCTGAATTACTTTCAGTTTCCTTCTTTGGTTAGAAAAACTTAACTATACTGTCTCGAACTAAATCGAAAGATCAAAAACGCAATGTTATGACACTTGCTTTTTACTGCATACTGTACTATATGCTGAAGAAAAGGGAATAAAAATAAAACTAGTTTTGTTATACAATAAGTGACGCGTTCCACCATGGTTTAGCTTGAGTTAATAAAAAAAAATAGTTTGTTATGTTCATTTGACTCTAATGTCATGCAGGGTAAGCAGAAAAATCCAGTGATATATTACTTCAGTCTTTACTTTCCACCTATTCCACCCACCCATTGATATTACTTACCTAATAAGACAGACAGACACAAGACTTGAAAACACACAGCCACGCAGTTAATATTCTAAAGGAGTGACTTAGCACTAGGTTCCCTCTGCCTACCCTGCTGCGTGCGGGATAAAGCGTGACGCAAAAAAATTAAATTCAAATAATGTTATTCAAAATAAGAAGTTACATGCTTCATTTTTGAACGTCAAATAATTTACCACCAGTTCACTAAAGTTAATGCCTCAGACCTGAGAAGAACCGGCTCAAGAAACTCAGCGAGACTTATTTTTTTTAAATCAATTTTATACAAATGAAGATTTAATTATTTGTGACAATGATACCTTTGAAACAGACTGGAGCGAGCATTTCATTCCCAAGGCGTGTTATTATTTACAAAATCATTAATTTGGTAATAACCTTTAACACACAAACGTCTTCACATTTTTTTAAAAATCGTGATATAGAAAATTCTCTGACGTTTTCTAGGATTCTATTGTAAAAGCGTACACATTGTCCCATAAAAGAATTACGGATTCGATGCAACCGAGTTACAGGTGCACTAAGATTAAGCCTATATGTAGTGTTAATATTATGAACATCACCAATTTTGGTAAAATTCTTAATGTTTTTTTTAACATACATAACATTTTCAAAAATATACAATATAATATAACATTTGCAAAAATAAATAATGTTTATTTACATCACGCTGTGTTCCGCATATAGCAGAGTAAGCCGAAGAAACTCAGTGTTAAGACACTCTGTTCCGAACTATTCGCCGATTTTTTTTTTTTTTTTATTGTGGATCTCAACGCCGCGTTTTGTTTCGCTTTGCTATTGTAAAATAGCGGACTCCCGTGTCTTCATCAGTTTCGATTGTTATGTTAACTTCTACAAAACTAGAAGTGAAACTGAACTAGAAGAATATAATAAAATAAATGGAGTAGGTTCCCAGATTTTCTGCCTACCCTGCTAAGTGCAGTGTTACACTGAGAAAAAAATATGTGTTGAAAAAACGTGGGATTTAAACTCACAACTAGCGTGTCCAATCAAGGTCCTAGAGTCAAGTCACGTAATATTACTTAATTTGTAATTTCTCACAATATTGTCCTATATTTATATTACTGTAATACTTCAAGAACAGCAACAAAAAAAGAGCAACATAAAAAAACACAAGTATAATCGAAATTATCGCGTGAAAATGGGATCCATCTCATGAAAATCACTCCCTAGCCTTTCTTCATTTCTAGCCTTTACGATGTTAGGAGATGTTCGCCATTATACTATAGCGTTAACTTGTACACACGAAGCCCTTCAAGATAACACCATAAAACCTCTATCCCTCTCAATAAACAAGGAAGGTAATTCCTAAGTGTTCTTGAAAGTAATAGGAGAAGCGTACAGTCAATCTGGGTAACTTTGATAGATGCGAGAAATATTTTGCACTATATCTTAAAATTTAAAGCACATTGCGAGAGTGTATTTGTTTTACTACTTACTGCTCTCATAACACTTTTCACCCATAGACATTCACATAAACCTTTTGAAATACATCATCAGTATAGAAGAAAATCTGAACTTTGTGTGAAGGTTACCCTTATCAAATGGGTAACTTTGACACACAAAGAACCATTGGTAAAAAGGTAGTCATCATTTTTCATCTTATTTTTATCTTATTTAAATCTATGTAACATTGGTTCATGTTTTTTATTAAATAATGGATGTAACTGATTTAATAAATAATTGACTCCGCAGTTTTGTCTTACATTTGAAAAAAAAATGGAGAATCAGTCTAGGGCGTTTGGTATTACTATATATTTACTTATTTAGAAAACGTTTATACATAACTACCAGGCGCTCTGAGCACTAAGCCATATGTTCTCGAAGTCTTAGAGTCCCTTAATAAGTATTTTTCTTTCCTGAGTGTGGAATAACACTTTAAAAATGTTAAAAATATTATATATTTTAAATGGTTTTATAAAATAAAAATAATTCGGCACCAATCTTCTCATCAATCTGGGGTATTGATCAGACAAATAATAAAATCGTTGAGCGCGTGAAACTATCATATATTAACTCTAGATACGCAACGTCCCAGATTGATGAGAAGATTGGTGCGATCTGGTAGCTAGGACTTACCGAATTATTTTTTAGCTTTTACTACATTACCTACATTATTTTTATTGTAATAAAACCGTTTAACATAAAAATATTTTTTTATTTAATTTATTACTAAATATTTTAATCAGCATCAAAAAATACTTAAAAACAATTTTCATAGCATAAAAGAAATCTAGAAACTTTAAGAAAAAGAAAACAAGCAAAAATAATTTAAACAAACAAAAAAAATGCAATAACTTGAGTATTAACATCATAATAATATTGAAAGTGTATTGCCGTTTAACGTCATTTTTTTAAAGGTGTACTTGTATACCTTACAAACAGTACAAACAGTTTGACTCCCCTCCCCTTGTTTCCCCGAGTCATTCCCTCGCCATATTTTACTTTGAACTTGTTCAACTTGCACATGTAGCTTCACACCTATCTGGCCAGGAGATTAATAGATCCTGCTTTTGTAAGATAATATTAAAATCTTGACATTATCTTAATGGTATTAAAGTAATTTTAGCTAGCATGAGTGAGTAAAACTAAATTTAGAAAAATGAAGCTCGTTTTTTATAATAAAGTCATTACGAAATGTTTTTTAATTATTTTGAACGTTGGAACACAAAATACGTTTTCTTCTACATATCATCTCTATATGAATACTAGCTTATACCTGTGGCTTTGCCCGCGTGGTTAAAAGGAAATGACCGAAAGTTGTGTATGCAGTTTGCCACATGATATATTCTAAGTACCCGAGGTAAGTATGCGACTATAGACTACTAACATACACAGTGGGTTTCATTGAAACGGTTGAAGTGACGTAATATAGCCATCCAAAACAGTAGTTCCTCAGGTTAGCGCGTTCAACCAAACCAACTCCTTATACATGGCACATGTCAACGACGCATCATACATAAGTCTACCGAGGGGCGTCATATCACGGACTAGATCGAAACACGAGCGTATTGCCATAACCACCGATGGGTTAACCATAAATCTTATAGGGAAATATCAGCATATGTATTCCTAGAAGACGGAGGAAAATAACTTTAGTTTATAAGTTAAACATCAACTAAATTCGACTAAAGCAACATCATAATAACAAATATTATATTTCAAGAAGATTGCAATGAAATTACACAGTACGCGATGGGTTGCGGGTTCGATTTTCTCGGAGAAATGTTCATGTCTACAATAATTTACTTTCTTTTGACAAAGCGGTTTCGCGTTAGATAACGTCGAATGGAAAATATTATTATGAACAATATTCACATATCGAACTCATAACAATCAACATTACAGTTAGAATTCCTAAACTGTGCCACCATAGCTTCGTAATTTAATAACTCAACAAACAAAAAGCTCTAAGCCCAAATAAATCAAGGCAACTCGCTCACAAATAACCGTATTAGATACATTTAAATATTCTTCCGACCCCTTTGTTCGATATTGAACGTTTCCTATTAAATGAACCAATTTCAATTATTGCAGGTAAAGTTGAGTTGAAAAATAATCTAGAAATTTACATTTCAAAGAATTTCATATTATAATTTTATGAAAGCAATGCTTTCATAAAATTGTTCATTATATAAGTTTTCCAGGCAATATCGAGGACGCAGGGGTATAAGATGTAAAACGCAACAGTAGTGGGTTCCAAGTCCAAGTACCGGTACATTCCACTTTTTATACGCTTTCTAAAGTACCTGTCATTGCTAAATGTAGAATAACACTTTAAAATATATAATATGTCATGTAGCAAAGTTTTTCAGATTTTCATTTTTCACTTGAAACTCGTTCTATGATAGATGAGCGCAAATAGTCTGAAATTAGTTACTTGGAGTAACTTTGAAACTTTTAAAACGCTAGACTAATTTCTTTTAATATCCTTCATAAATCTTATATGAAAGAGCACTTCTGATAGATTAAAACGTTTGGATGAAAAATAAATAACTTTTACTTAGTTTTTAAGTATACAGTGAACTAGCTTTTACTGATGGCTCCACTTTCGTGGAAGTGTTTAAGAGTTGTGTATAACACATGACATATTATACTAAGGCTCGCACTTTTAAATTTTAAGAGAAATCTTGAGTTGCCGTTTACATTGATACATTATAATTTAAGAAAGAATTTAACAGCATCTCAAGACATCTCTCTCTCTCTCTCTCGCTCGAGATCGATCTGAGAGCGATTTATAAATACGAACCGTAGAGATAAATTTGCCGGATTTGCCTTCATGTACAGTGGGTTACATCGACACGACGTCATGTATATTATTGCATTTAGTTGTTTTAATACGTAAGTTACACCCGAACTGACTATATTTCTTACCAGACTGAGATCACAGGGCTCCCAGACCTACGTCATTTTAGTAAAGCTGAAATTTTTAGTATTAATATCCTAATATATAGTTAGAAAGTTATGTGTACATACTAACTAAAAGTAGGGCCCTTTCAAAGAGCCAACTGAAGGTACACGCTTACTTACTTTAAAGTAGATTCGCTCAGATATTTAAATATGTTTTTAAGAATAATATAAAAATGGATACTTATTATTACCAAAACCTTTACGTGGGCCTTTACTCCCGACAGACGTCCTAAATGTTGTTTAAAATTGGGGCGAACTACGCACGCCTATACTACTACTACTATTACACTAGCACGCCTCAATATTACATATATTATTTACGGGATTCAAGGCTCCTTCTGAACACCCGATGGCAATATCAGCTTCATGCTGTATCAGCTTCACGATGTATATCACACAGAGCAGGGTAGGCAACCTAGTGTTAAAACACTCCGTTCCCCACTTTCTGCCGAATTCTGGAGGGATTGCATGGTGAGTGGCAGAAAAAAATAATGTAAATTAAAAAAATAATGTAATTATGTAACTCATAAAGTGGTATCAGAATGGAATAACATAATATATTCCCCATAGCATATGTATATTCCATATAGCAGGGTAGCTAAGAGGACCTAGTGACTAGACACTCACATATTTCCGCTTTATTTCGTAACAATGAGTGTTGACGTAACTCAACGACGCGCTTGTTACCAGAGCGAGGAAATGAAAATAATTCATTACCCCGTGTCCGAATGGGAATAGAGTCCACAGTTTACATTCAGACGCTGTACCGATGCGCCACGACGACCTTAACATAAAATAACAATATTTATTAAATATAACAAGTCATCCCAAGTTATTACTTGAGATATTTCTATCAAGAAAGCGTACATAAAAATATAGATTTACTTTTTACGGTACTTTTTACGTCGAGCGCCGCCGCGCCAGATGTTCTTGTTATAATAAAAGTCAAAATCGTGACTGGAAACACCAAATCACGTGAACCTGAAACGATGAAAGTAACATCGCCTTATATGTACGTCTTATCAAATAAAGAGATAACAGCTTTTCGTTTAGATCTAAGTTACTTTTTTAAGTTAGCATTGTCTCGCTTGATTTGGTTGTAGAAAAGGAGACGGATACGCGTATACTCGTATTTCATACTATCGTTTAGCTATGTCTTCGCCTCATGTCCAAATGAAAACAATAGCTTTGTTGGCAAACAGACAGCAGTTAATTCTAACCGCTGGTACAGTGGGATACTTCAAAACGATTAACATGATGTAATACAACCTATAAATCGACTATCCAACACAAAAATATATTTTCAATTCGAACCAGTACCTAGTTACTGATAGTTATTAATTACAAAAATAATGCGTTCAACCAAACAAACTCTTCAGCTTTATAATATTAGTGTATACAATTATAAATGTATTTCATTATTTTAAAATAAATTTAAGACTAGATTTAACCAAACGTAACATAACCACACCATTCATTTTCCCTCGCGATTGTGAAGTATTACGACGCAGTGAACATAATGACGTCAACATTTTCTTTTTTTTTTCATTGAATGTGTTGAGGTGGACCGCATACAGCCAGGGTTGACATATTTTCCACATATTATTGATGTTTCTTATAATTTTTTAAATAATATATAGGTATTATAGTTCTAAAAATAAAGCACCTTCAACTTTTCCCGCATATCAGAGTGGGCAGAGAGAGTGTTAAGACACACTATTTATTTTCTGCCTAATTTTTGAGAGCTTAGAAATAAATTAATTTAATTTCTTCGCTATGGATGCCATGCAATATATGTAATATGGTATATTAAGCATACTTCTTTTGTATTAAAACTATAAGATAAATTCAGACTTTCTAATTATTTATACTAGTATTGTATAATTATAAAAATCAAACAGATAACTAGGTTATTTCTACTTATTTTTCTTTTAAATTAATTATCTAATAATAATCTGCCATTTAATTTTCAGTTTTTCAGTTAAATTTCAGTCAGATAATTAAATGACAATGGCAACCCTACGTTCATACCACACGTCACGTTCCCGCGTTATTTCATTAAGCATCGACCAACAATAGTTCAAAATGGCGGAACACTTTTATTACAATACACGATACGAATATTTCGTTTCATATTTAAATTATGAAAACGTTTAATTGAATTATCAATGTGAATGCCTTCGTCTTTTGTGTGTAGAGCGCTTGAAACGAGCTTTTGTGAGAATTTAATGAAAGTTAATATTATTGATTATTTGGTCGGAGCTATATTAAATTAACGTCAGGTAAGTCATAAGTGTGGCAATTGATACTTATAATTTTATCCTATCAAAAACATAAATGTAAAATGATGCCAAGTTAAATAGCTCACTCGGGATAAAATTCAAGCTCTAAAATTCACTGGACAACCATTTACGTGCTGGCTTTACTCTATTTGCATCTTACTGTATTTTCAGCTTGCACTGGACTATTAGGGTGATATTTGGTTTGGTTCCTGGTGGTAAAAATATCCAAGTCAAATGTAGAGCTTGAATCGTATCCCGAGCGACGACAGAAATATTAACATTTACCTTGGAGCTTATTTCACACTTGTTTTTGATGCAATATAGTTACTTTTTGGTAAAGAAATTGTTAATATTAATCATTAATGCTCTATATTTTCCTATGTTCTTTGATCCTTACAAAAATTACATTTTGGAAAAAAATACATTACCTTTTGTATTATCATTACCTTGGTACCAAATAACAAGTTTCTAGGTCACCAAGAAGTGGGTTAGGTTTTTGATCAATGAGTGATTCAATTACAAAAATGCCAGTATTTGGTGGACTAGTGCCGGTGTCGTTCATTACAGTTTTCTCAAATCTGGCCATACGATTACGGCAGACGTGTATTGTCAGCAATTGCAAACCATGACAGATAAGTTAGCTGCTAAATAATCGAGGCTGGTCAATCGCTCTACACCACTGTTTCTTAACGACAGCGCTAGACTACACACTGCGGAACACACGCCTACCAAATTAGAAGAGCTTCAATTGGAATATCTAAGACATTCAACGTACTCCCCGGACCTTGCTCCAACAGATTACCTAAAAAATATTCTAACTTTTTGTTCTTCCAAACGCCAATTTCATATGTAAGGACGTAATAATATATCAATAACCGCTTGAGATAAATTCTTAAAATTTTATATATATTATAAGCAATTCATATATGTAGACTAATTGGTTTACGAGTTATTAATGGCTCAAAAGTATCTCGGAAAATTTCGTGTAATATACATATTGCGCGTATAAATTTTATTTATTTGGCTGGACACGCTTGCGCGTATCTTGATGTGGTGACTTTTTACCTGCGGGTTCGCTATCGTGATAAAATGATAATAAAGGTAACTTGACCGCAGGTACAGACGGTTACGTCGAAACAATTAAAGTACTCGTAATGTAATATATCGATGGGTCCTAAGTATAAGGGCCAAAGTGCGAAATCACAACTTTACAGGAGAGGCTTCCAAAGTTTAAATTTGCTATAATTTTATGTTGGTACATCCGAAGAAAATGAAACTTTGCTTATCAGCTAAGATAACTATCCTCTATATATATACCGTTGTATTTTATTTATATTTATCCTAGTATTTTTTTTACTGCACAATGGCCCTTATACGCTAGTTTTTGTTATATTTATTCTTCT
>DWLH01001285.1:0-13527 GCA_018249795.1 Heliconius telesiphe telesiphe
TGTCAATTGCGCAACGATCGTTATGCAAATTTCCTTTTATTTTAACACATGAAGGAATTGGGGCGAAATGAGGGCTTAGGGTGTGTTCACGTAAAGGCATTGCTTACGTAGATATACATTGCTGGTGACGACTGCTCATTTTGCACCGAATATTTCTTCTTACTTTCATTTTAATTTATTTAAAAAATTATTCCGTAATATGACTACGATGATTTTTTTATGATTCCGTATTTTAAAGGTAAACGAAAACCGGTAAAGTGCGAGTCGAATTAGTCGACCGAGTGTTCCGTACCAATTTAATGATTTTAGGTCAACAGATAGTAGTATAAAAGTTAACGGACTTAAATTTGCGAGCGTCTGCATTCTTTTTTTTAATAAAATGAACTACAATTACAAGCTTGTAACTTTTTAATCTTATTTAATCCCATCAAAAATATAAATGTGAAATTAGAGCCAAGTCAAATGCGTCGTTTTCGAATTCACCGACAAAATAATCGCAAATCTATATATGGGTGTCGAGCTCTGTGTTCACTCTGGATAAAATTCAAGTTCTAAATTTCACTCGAAATTTACTTGTACGTACGTGTACGTACAGACTTTGTTATATACAAGTTTATATACTATTGCAAATTAGTATGCTGCTATTGCAAACTAGCTTGTACTTGAGTTATACTTTTAGGTTGATATTTGGTTCGGTGCCTAGTGCTAAAAATGCGTTCTTTTTTCTTTACAGGTCCGAAACTCTATAAACAGAACCTTTATGGGATCACTTTGTTGTCCGTCCGTATTTCTGTCTAACAAAATGAGTGCATACTAAAATTTGTCAAATTCTTTTTACCTACAAATAAGAAATTTTTAGGGAAATTTTGATATGCGAGACCGATTCACACATAGCTGGTTTTTACTTCACTTATTTTATTATTCTTTTCATTTTCTCTCTTTGGTAACAAGACAATTCTTGGTGTTAAGTTTCACTATACAACAAGCAACATCTCGAAAATTTTGTGAACAGTGGTGAACGGAGTGCCTTAACACTAGGTTCCCACTGCCTACTCCGCTTTATCTTAACACTATGTTGTACTGCCTACTTTGCTAAATTCTGAGAAACACTAAAATAATATAATAAAAATATATACATGCCACGTTTCGTAATACCCTTGTCAACGTGTATAATTAAATGAAGCATTAAATCAATACTAATGGCCCACACTCAACGCGTTTACTAATAAACAAATAATGAATGTACCAACATTTATATATATATATATATATTAAATACAATATATTTTAGTACTGATAGGTTATTATGATTTATTGAGAAGGGAGAAATTTGTTACATACATATGAAGACCAGTATATACCAGTATATCCCGCAAATAACAGGGTAAGCAGAGGGAAGCTAGTGTTAAGGCACTCCATTCTACATTTTCCACCGAATTCTGAAGGCCGTGTTTTGCTTCGACACCAGAGCATAGAAATGAATTTAAATGAATAAATTTAAATATTTTATTTAATTTCCTTCAGTGGGGATGGAACCCACAACCAATCGCGTATATAGTCACTTGTACAATTGTGTTCCTGCGGCACGATTGGCCGCTAGACCCTATAATATAATGATATAACGGCAAAATTATGTCATAGCCTTAACCCCTTCCCACCGCGAAACAGAAATGGGCGAGTAATGCTCAGGCGGAACGAACTACTTATAAAATAGATTTACATTTCCACTAACAAAGTGTTTTGTATTTTGTCCTCACTTAAGTTCAGCTCCTTCTGCTGGCTCGGTCCTTTCTACCCGATCATTGAATGTTGGAAATGCATGTACTCATATGCAGCTTACACTTGCAAGTGCAACGTGGCCCTTAATAGGATCGCTCTGGCCGCCGTGGAAGAAATCTGTTGGCTTTATGCGTGACAGTATACTATTTTTTTTGTTGAATTAATTTTGTCTTTAACTATAATATAATCAGTTTTTAGAAAGGAAAATTAAAAGCATATGATAATATCTGACTGTATAAAACGATTTCCAGTAGGGGGAATCAACAATTGTCACTTCCTCAAATTTGCAGCATTGAGACCTGCCACCTAACAGGCATTGTCGTGAAGTCAAAAACTGTAAAGTTAAAACAAAATAATGATTATGAACCCACACCATGTTGATCAATTAATTAAATATTTGGTGACAAATCAGTTCTTTTATAATTTGGTTAGAGAAATAAAAGAAATATATTTTATATAAGCGTATAAGAATTAAATCAGTTTCACGCTGTATTCCGCACAAAGCACGGTAGGCAGAGGGAACCTAGTGTTAAGACACTCCGTTCCCCACTTTCTGCCGAATTCTGGAGGCATTGCGTGTTGAGTGGCAGAACTCAACGCCGCGCTTTGCCTCGACACCAGAGCGTAGAAATGAAAATATACATTTAAATAAATATTTCATCTCCTCGAGTGGGGATCGAACCCACAACCAGTCGCGTTTACAGTCACACTTTGTGCCTCTGCGCTACGGCCGGCCTCTTTTTTTTATAAGAATAAAAAAAAAGTATATTAACAGCAGATACACAAAAAAATATATTAAAATATATTCTTTGAAAAAAAATATTGTTATATAAGTAAAATTTCATAAAACATTACTTTTAGTTCAACTCAACTCAAGAGTTTACTCAAGTGAGTGGGATAAAAGTTGTTTATACATTTCTAAAATAAATATCATGTTTATAGAGGATATACAAATATATGTGTGCATAAGCATAACGATGAGATACATATCCGTTTTACTTTACTGTGATAAAACAACATATTTTTTTATATTTTCTAAATAAGTGTAACCAAATAACAGATCTTTTAAATTAATTTAATATACTTATTTTAAAAACGTATATTTTTTTTACGTAGCGGGATTTGAATCCGCGCCTCTTGGAAACCGCCCAAGAGGCGCGGATGCCATGCCGGCTTCAAATTGCTCTACGTAAAAAAAAATATACGTTTTCTAAATAAGTATTTTTATCTCCTAAGTGTGGAACAACACTTTAAAAATATTATATGAAAAATATTTATTTAATATAGATAATCTTGGAAATCTAATTGTTCCTGCGTCGTATTGTAACGTGTACGCGATACGGTGTAAAGCTGTTTTTTTTTAACTGAACAGCTACTGTTTTTTTATGTCAGACAGTTATCAGTTATGTCAAGATGGTATCGATTATATTAATTATATGTTAATATTATAAAATTATATAGTTTACTATATGATATTTTATTATTTGTGTATGATGCATAAATATTATTTATTATAAATATCCTTTAAATATTGTATGTAATTTATAAATTACATACAATATTTAATGTACTATAGTACATTTTAAGTATTTGAAGCAATATCCAATATATAAGAAAACAGTTCTATAAATTGTCGAAAAAGATACTATGCACTATACTTTAAGAAATACGAAGACAATGGCAAACGCTGAAAACAATAGAAGCTAAGAACTTGATTAATTAAACTGTTAATATCAATAATAATAATTAAAGTAAAAAAAAATAAACCTTGGTATTTTCATAAAAGTCTAGTATCTTTAAGAGCTTATTGTTATGTAAGTTCATTATTTTTCAATTGCTAACCTTCTATAGAAAGCAATTTTTTCTTTAAAGCGTTGGTTTTTTGGGTTGTTTTTTACTAGTTTCTAGTATACGAGTAAAGTCAAACAATTGATATAGAAAAAATACTTTGCTGGTAGAGGGCACCGTTCTTATAGAACCCTTTTTTTGTAATTTTACAAAGTTAACTTAATCAGAAATGATAAAGTAAGCTTTGTAAACTTAAAACCGATAACCGATTTCAAAGATCAAAGAAAGCGAATAATAATTAATTAGTTACTCATTACTATGGTATAACATTTCTGTGTGTTTCAATAAGAACATAAACTTAATACAACTACTTGATATTAACTAAAAAACTGCAACTCCACGCTTTTCCTGTATAGAAGGATGAGCAGATGAAACCTAGTGTTAAGACACTCTGTTCTTCAATTTCCGTCGATTTTATTGCCGCGCTTTACTTACCAGAGTGGGCAAATGAAAATAAATTAAATATAATGAATCCCCCGGTTTGATATCAAACCCTCAACGATTGCATTAACTAGACTTGTCAACGGCTTACAAAATATAAGAAAGTATGGAATCGAATTTCTGACATTGCTGTTATCATTGAAGAGCAACTGGATGTGTCACATTAGCCTGGTCATCATCACTTAAAATATCGTAATCACCAAATTTCATTTCATTAATAAAAAAATATAATATTAAATTATATTTTTTTTCCAGTGTCATCAGCACAAAGAGAACTTGGCAAAGGACTGCCATCGAATACTTCGGTAACGTCGCCACCAGCGGCCGACAACGTCATACGACCAGGAGCGGTGATAGCCGACGCACCTCGGCCTACTCCCCGCACGGGGCCCTATTTCGACTTGGCGGCCTCTAAAAATGTGACCGCACTACTCGGAAAAACAGCATATTTAAATTGTCGAGTGAAAAATTTAGGAAATAAAACTGTGAGTACACTTTGTGGTCTTAACGGTTTGTAATAGGTAAATTAGTTGTTTTGGAAATATATGTTCTTTAAAATATTTTTCTTATATTTTGACTCCTTCTGCCACTCAGCACGCAATGCCTCTAGAATTCGGTAGAAAGTGGAGAACGGAGTATCTTAACACTAGGTTGCCTCTGCCTACCCTGCTGTGTCCCGCACACATAGAGCATGAAGCTGATTCTTTTTTTCAGACTCAGTCGTGGCGCAGGGCTACAATCGTTTGACTGTAAACGCGACGGTTGTGGCTTGGATTCACCCTGGAGGGATGCAATATTTAATATTTTTATTTCTTTGCTCTGGTAACGTCATCCAATACTCAATGCCTCAAGAATTGGACGGAAAGAGAAAACGGAAGCGTCTTAATGGGGAACGAAGTGTTTTAACACTAGGTTCCCGGGTTCCCTATGCCTACCCAGCGTGGAATAAATTATATGTCATTGCGTCTTTATTTTATAGTTCCAATTTTCTGGTAAGGTTGTTATACCGGAACATTACAGTCTTGCGCAGTATAATATTTGAAATCCACTGTTAGTATATTTTAAAAGACTTTACAGAGTAAGTCATTATATTCTAAATGTTCTAACAAATCATGTATATGTGCAAAGCTCAGAGCTTCAGGTTATCCAGACGGTCTTGTTACCAAAATGAGATTCTAGTTTCGTAGCAAAATGAACTTAAAATAACGTATAAAATATATTTTAGTAGCTAACTGCACAGTCTTTCAGATATTTAATATTATATGTAGATGTTTATATTACATATATGATAGCTAGTTAGTTAATTACCCTCTTATTTTAAAATAAGAAGCTTTGTTTATTTATTTTGAGAAATTATTTGCTTATTTTAAGAAATATTTAAGAATATAATTTTGCGATTTTCTTTTAATATTTACATATTTATCAAAGAAAGTATTTATATGTATATGAAGTAAATATACTATGAGGAATGGAAGAGAGAAGGCTTAATGGGAACTGTTTGTCTTAACATTAGGTTCCCAGGTTTCCTCTGCCTACACTGCTATATGGGGGATACAGCTTGAAACTATAAAAAATACATATTTTATCTAATCCAAAGCATCAACCCATACACCACAGGAAAACAACTCCAAATCACAAATAATATTAGAACATAGATAATGCATACACACGAGAAAAAAATAGAAAAGCCCACGTACACACTAACGAGTTCCCCTTATTCCGAAACCAACGTCCAATTTACATAGCGGTGTACCACAAAATCCTCGTTTAAAATGAAACGTAACAATAGCACAATGCAAGTTTAAAGTCCCTATTGTGAGAGCAACTTTATAAATAAAAATCTCATTAGGCCGCGATGCCGTCTTCCATATAAATATCAGGTCTGGCTAACGAGGAGGCTGACGGCCGCGAGCGCTTCAGACCATTCACAATGATGGCTATCCTTGCTTTATTTAGTTGTTGTTGTTTTATTTTGTGTTTCTAATTATATTGGTGTCGACACTATTGTTGAGGCGATGTATGTGAATTCAATTCTTTTTTTTTTCTCTTATTATAAAGGGGATGCAGAGGGATTCTAATGTTAAGGTATACCATTTTCCGCTTACCGCCTAATTTTCGAGATATAATCGGAATTCAACACCGCATTTTATATTCATATCAGAGCGAGAAAAAGAAAATAATTCATTCCTATTTGTGAATTTAACCTACAACCGTCGCTCCTACAGTCTGTGCTGCTGCTATACCATGACGGCCTCTTTAGGAAATACTTATAAGGTTTTTTTAGGGTAGATTTGGCAAGAGATAGAGATAACTCTATAATCTATATATATAAAAAGACATGTACCTGACTGACTGAGGCACGCACGCACAGCCGTAACCGCTGTGCGTAGAAACGTGAAATTTGGACAAATGTTTATTTTCATAATCTGAAGATCCACTAAGAAGGGATTTTGAAAAATTTTAACCCTGAAGAGATGAAATAGGGGTTGAAAGTTTGTATGGAAAAAAAAATTAAATCGGCACCGATTTTTATAAAATTTGAAATTCAGACTTTTATAAATATTTCATTGAACACGTGTTTCATGGTTTTTTAGAATTCACCCCCTAAGGGTTCAAATAAGGGGTTGAAAGTTTATATGGAAAAATATTTAAATCGCCAGCGATTTTTATAAAAAATTAAATTCAGACTGTTAAAAATATTTTATTGAACACGTGTTTCGTGGTTTTTTTTAGAATTCACCCCTAAGGGTGCAAATAAGCGGGTGAAGCCGCGCGCGCCCTCTCGTATTATAATAAACATGCAGAGGTAAACAGAGTATTGTTTCATCAGATTTCCTGCACCTATCTTATTAGAATGGAAGATCAATAAAGAAAACATGTAAATACGGGATAAAATGATATATCTTTTTATAGACATTGCGAATTTAGTGCTAGATTACAAACGTTGCGTAGTCCTTACTTTATACATTGATGAAAATATAAATAATTTACTTGTACTTTGCATCCCGTGTGGAGAACCCCCAACTATCGTATGTACAGTCACCACTGTGCCACAAAAGCGTCATCCAATCGTCATGAATCAATAATTCTAGACAATATTCATATTAGAAGTTACAACCAAAACATGCGCGCATCATATTTATTAGACTGTAATTAATATACATAAATACCTACTTTACTATACGAGAGTAGATTTATTTCACCGTTGCCGTTAGCAAGGTAGGCAAAAGGAACCTAGTCTTAAGACACTCCGTTTCCTACTTTCCGCGATGTTCCATTCGTGTTGAGTGGCGGAACTGAACGCCACGCTTTGCCTTGTTACCAGAGTAAAGAAATGGAAATAGAAATAAATAAATAATTATTCATTTTCCCGAGTGAAAATCGAAGTCACGACGTGTACAGTCACATCTTTGTCCTAACAACAACAGATGTCATGTTCTATACATTATTTTAAACGGTACCCTCTAATAAACTAGTTATATAATATCTTAATATTCCACTCCATATTTACCGAACTAATTAAATAAATTGCACGACGCTATAGCTATAGTGTTTAATCAAGTTTATGACCGTCTCGTGAAACTCATTCTATATTAGCCTTACATTTGCTGTTGTTTTTTCAGTTTCAACTTTATTCATTTGAATATATTATATTTTGTTTTTGAGGCCTGTCGTGGCGCAGTGGCACAGGGTGTGACTGTAAAACCGACTGGTTGTGGGTTCGATCCCCGCTCGAGGAGATGAAATATTTACTTACATTTATATTTCCATTTCTTCGCTCTGGTGTCGAGGCAAAGCGCGGCGTTGAGTTCTGCCACTCAACACGCAATGCCTCCAAAATTCGGCAGAAAGTGGGGAATGGAGTGTCTTAACACTAGGTTCCCTCTGCCTACCCTGCTGTGTGCGGGATACAGCGTGAAGCTAAAAAAAAAAAAAATATTTTGTTTTTGGAGTTTCATATTTTAACCTGTACTCGTGTCTTAATGATCAACGTAGTGTCTTAATGCTAGGTTTCCAGGTTGCCTCTGCCTATCCTGCAATATGCGGAATACAACGTAAAGCTAAAAGAAATAAAACACCTAATTGCTTATATAATAAATTCTTAATACCGCCTAACGAGAACTGTGGAGTGTGGGCGGGCAACTCAGATAATACGGTAATGGAAATGCAGACGCCAGATGCAATGGCGCGTCTAACAGTGTTTGTGCAATTGCACCGCGATCTCAAGTACCATTTACTGTTCCAACAGGTTTCACTAACGAGATTCATAAGTTCAGATTTTTATTCAATACCATGCACGTTGGAGGTCGTAACCTACTTTCAGCTAATTTAATTAAGAACCAACTTCTAGGCCACCTGGTTGCTGGTACCTTTTTGTTTTGTGGTTTAGTATCTTTATTAACCATCGGTCTGCATTGATTGATTTCTTATTTTATTACTATTTAAACTATACATATAAATATATTTAAACTACACAGGGTAAACTGATAAATTCTTCTAAACATTTGGTATTTAAATTTCATAAACCGTAATTAAATATAGTACACAGTATGTTGCTACGATTAACGGAGAAGTTATATGAAGACTACCGCTAGTAAACATAATAGATAATATATTTTATATAATAGATAATATATTTAACGACATATATTTTACTAGCAACCCCATGCGGCTTTACTCACTTAAACTATCCGAATATTTTACCTTTCTGTAGGACTTAACTAAATGTTAACTTAGCTACACGCTGTATCTTTAGTGGGGTAGTTAGAGAGAATAGATCGCCAAACGCTACGGTCTCTATATCTTTCGCCTCTTCCACTGTCATCAATCTCTTCATACACCCTCTGGGGGGTCCTCATGCTTTTTGCGTGACCTACCTCCAGTAATTTTGATACTGTGCTTTCGGATGTCCCAATCCGTTCAGCGTGCCCTATCCAGCTGAGCACGTTCTTCAGCATTGTCACCGTGAAATCCTCGCGAGTATCTGCCATTTTTTGTATCTCTTCATTGCGGATTCGATCATTCGGCTAAGCTGACGCCACATATCCTACGAAGAGATCGCATCTTCACAGCATCCTCTATCATCATCTCTAGTACCCGTGTTTCGCTGCCGTATAACTGCGTCGGTTCCAACACTGCATTGTTTACGAAAAAATCTGATCCATACGCTACTATCCAGGTCTAAAGCCTCCTTGAGGCTCCCACAACAGCTTTTTGGGTCTCTCTTGTATTCTTCGCGCCAATATTTTAGCATAAGCTAATCAAAGCTAATCAAACTGATAGCCGTTTGGCTTGCGCAGTCTGTCTGTGAAACTTTGCCTTTATATAAAGGCGCGATGACTGCACCTCGCCAATCGTCTGGGACCTCCCCTGAATTCGAGCATAAATTGCACAAAAACTAGAACAAGTTCAAGATCCACCAAATTTGATAACCTCGGGAATAACTCTGCTGCTCTCTGCTCTGCTCCCGCTGCCTTACCACATTTCAGACTATGTACAGCACTCATAACTTCTTTTATACTGATGTCGCCTTCAGCTATATTAACATTCAGGGTTCCGCTGTCACTCCAGACTGAGGCGTCATCACATTCATACATCTCCTTGTAAAATTCCACCCATAGCTGCAAAACGTGTAGTTGTTCAGTTAAAATTTCATCGTCCTTCGAAAGCACTCTACTTTCATTCTACAGGTTAGCGAGCAACCTCGAGAAACTCTAACTTCTATCCAGAAAAGCTTAGCGATGTATAGGACAATACTAACATTTTTAGCTATATGTTATCTTTCAATGATTCAAAGGTTGCAGAGGCCTAATTGAATAAGTAATGCTATAATACTAATAATTTACAAGTAATGGATAAGAAAAATCTATAAAATACAAATATATATTTTATAAAGATTCTCAGTATTATTATACTAATATTTTCATAAATATTACTTATTCATATTTCAATACTAATTTATAAATCTGGAGAGTTCGTGAGGTCGAACGCTTTATTCTCCGGAACTAAAAGTTCCAATTGAAAAGTTTTGTATATGTTGAATAGTTTATATATCGAGGAAGGCTATATAATAGCTAGAAATCACAAGTCATACACAAGTCTTAGTTATTTTTATTGTACACACATTTGGTCAAATTTCTAAGTATTATAAGTTTTAAATTAAATATTTTGCTATAATAATTACTTGCTTTATTGACATAAACCGTTCCATTTATACGTTCATCCTTATTACAGGATAAAATTTTATATTCATTTTATGCTATGTTGATCAATTTGAAATGCAGATCAGCAATTTTATCGCTTTGATCATAAATTTTAAACTGATTGAAATCTTACTACGAGCCATTAGAGAATCTTGTAACTGACAAAATATACATTTTAATTAGATTGTTTTAGAACGAATTCTGAAACTTTTTAATTAACTCTCTTAATTAAAGTATTTGTTGTCATTGTTTCATATGACCTATTGTTAATCTCTCGTTTCCAAGTTAAATCGGTATAAAGGAGTTAAAATCTTCGTAAATCTATGAATTTTACGATCTAAGGAATATCTTTGAGAATGTTGCTTTTAGAATAATAAAGTTTAGAATATATTTGTTGTGAACACTAGTTTATTTCAGCGTTGTAGCATTTTATTTATGTACGTTTATTTTCTTCAATTTGCTTCTTATATATCTATTAAAAATAGAGCTTCACGCTGTATTCCGTGTACTGCTGCACAGAGAACCTAGTGTTTCTCTACTTTCCTACTTTCGTTCCCTACTTTCCGCCGATTTTTTTCGAGGCATTGCGTGTTGAGTGGTGGAACGACGAACGACGTAGGGTTCCACCGTAAAACACGCATATCTCTTTAAAAGAAAAGGGCGCTGAATGTGGAAAACAGGGTTCCTTGATATAAGGTTTTCTTAACCCAATATTCTATACGTGGTAATAAGAAACAAAAAAAAAATAGCTATTTAAACCTTTAAAAATATGACAATTAATAACATTTTTTTCTTTGTAACAGCTCAACATGCAAGTGTCGTGGGTGAGACACCGCGACATTCATTTGCTGACAGTTGGCCGCTATACATATACTAGTGACCAGAGGTTTCGAGCTATTCATCTTCCTCATTCGGAGGACTGGACTTTACAAGTAAGTATGAAGAAACTTTATAAAAATCTTTTTTTAGTAGGGTAGGCATATGGAATCTGGGAATCCAATGTTAAGATACTTCTTTCCTTTTCTGAAGCTAATTGGGAATTGTCGAGGCGTTGCGTGTTTAGTGGCGGAATGCAACGCCGCTCTTTGCCTCGTTACCAGAACGAGGAAATGAAAATATTCAATATTTTATTTTTTCGAGTGGGAACCGAACCCACAACCTTTCGTTGTTACAACACAAGACAATGTTACACTCAAATGCTTGACCATGACTAGCCTCAAAACTTTGTGAAAATATAATAAAATATTTATCAATTATAATATTATACGCACATACAACCGCAACACTTATTTCTATTAAGACCATCATGGTGCTGTGGGACAGTCTAATACAACACATCATGCTTGTGGGTTCCATTTACACTTAAATTAATATATTGAAATTATTTAATTTCTCTACTCTTTTAATGAAATTTAAGTGTTGAGTTTTTAATTTCACGTTTAAAAAATGTGGAAAATGCAACCGCTATACTATACTTTTTATACGAAAAAATAAAAAAAATAAAAAAATTCCTCATTCTCATAACTATTTCATAATTAGAATTTTTAACAAAATTTTGTAATTTAGATTTTTTATGAAAATTTTTATTATTTTATACCCCTTTTATGTATTCCTTTAATAAAAAGCAAAAATACGACAAAGGTTGGTCAAAAGCATACAATGAAGTTCCCATTAGCTTACTCTTTGCAAAGTAAACTTAATACGTACTAAGTATATGAGGCTGACCCTTTTATATGACACTCCTTAAAAAATGTATGTGATTATCCGTACCTGCTTTGATTATATATTTTTTATAGCTTAAAGCTATATCCCGCATATAGCCGGGTATAGCAGGATTGGTAGAGGGAACTTAGTGTTAAGACACTCCGTTGACCGTTGACGTTGACTCTCATTCCCTGTATTTTTGAGGCATTGCGCTTTGGTGGTACTCTACGCTGCGCTTTGCCTTAGTACCAGAGAATCGAATCCACAACCGTTGTGTTTATAGTCACACGCTTGTGCATCTGCGCCACAACTGCCTTTAATATGTATTCGATTAAAATATAGTGGTGTAAATATATATAATTTCTATTCTATATTTCTATTCTATATTTTCTATACAGACAAACAGAAAAACCGACAAAAACATATTTTTGTCGTACATTATATGGATACATATACAAAATAGTACATATTCTCACATATCTCCCATATACAGACAGCGATCAGTTACAATTTTATTATAAGTACCGATTTTATGAATTTCTTATTATATCGCAATTATCAATTTCAGATGGTCATCATGAAATTAGACCTTTTCATGATATTCTCGATCAATTAATATTGCTTAATTATCTTCGACACCTACGAAACTACGAAATTGTAGTTAAAACATATTAAATGCAAATATTCATTTTATATATTACGTATAAAAATAATTTAAACGAAAACTATATTGTTATTCTACTTTACCTTTTCATTTGGAATTTTAAAAATACTTTTATATTTTCCGCAGTAGAGAAGCTTAACATCTAAATAATGTCCTTTGTATGCGGTAAAAATAAAACTTTTGAAATCGAAATAGTGTTTCTCTTAGTAGAATATTTAAATATGTTTGAAAGAGAGGCCAACAAATTATTTGGGGTTAGTCGCGCTTCGCTTAATATTTATTTATATATTTCTAATTTTTTTTTTGATAAGCATAATATTTTTAAGTAGCGGGATTTGAATGTATAACCATAGTGGACAGAGCGCTTGAATGATTTCTAAGAGGCACGGATTCAAAACCTGCTGCGTTTAAATTATTATAAATGAAAATAAAATAAATAAGAAAAATCAGATTCACGCTATATCCCCCGTATAGCTGGGTATGCAGAGGAAACTTAGTGTTAAGACTCTCTAAGGTTTCCTTTAAACTTCTCAAGGAAGCTTGTGTATAACTTTCATCTTTATACGCTGCGTAGTTTAGATTGTGTGTTGTCTATCAGTCACTCTCCGTTTTTTTTTAACTTCACGCTGTGAAGCTTAAAATACACATAGCAGGAAATACGGAGACATGTAGTGCTAAGGCACTCCGTTCCCATTAGGACTCTTCCTTTCCCCACATTTAATAGATTTCCATTCCACTTTAATTTTACTACAATGTTGCCGAAGAGAAAAATATTTAGAATAAAACATTTCTCATTTGCATTTTGCGGAACAGGCGGGGATAAGATGATGTGCAAGACCGCAAGTGCTTCTTCTATTATAAATTTATGACATAAATTGTCCAGCAATT
>DWLH01001286.1:0-13523 GCA_018249795.1 Heliconius telesiphe telesiphe
GACACCAGAGCGAAGAAAATGGAAATATAAATTTAAGTAAATATTTCATCTCCTCGAGTGGGGATCGAACCCACAACCAGTCGGTTTTACAGTCACACCCTGTGCCACTGCGCCACGACTGGCCTCTTATATATATATTTTTATCCATACAACATATTCGGTTAATCTCATGGTTCGTAAACGTGCAATGTAGAATAGAAAATTAATTTCATCTTAATTTTTTAATATTATCATAATTTATCATCATTTCACACCATTGTTCTCGTACTTACATATCTCTTGGAATACGAGAAAATCTATTTCAAGTGTTTTTCTATTTGTGTTTGCACTTAGCAAGTATTGACGTTATTTAAGACGCGCGCAAGATGATGTCGATAATTTTTTCCATAGTTTTATTTTTTGAAGCCTATATTTTAATTTTTTTCTACGTATAGCGTAGATTTAAGTTAAAAAAATATATACATTCCCTTCTATGAAATTTGGCAAGAAATGGGAACTTGTCAAGTATAAATAGAGGAAAACATAAAAAAAAAAAAATTATGTTACAGATAAAAACTAGGTAGGACAAATTGATATACATAAGTCGATGATTTCGTAAAAATGATGCATACGCCCGAAAACCTGAGTTTGTAAATTTTTATAAGTCGTACTTCCCGTTGACCTACAATCCTGCAATTGATAGGGAACCCTCGGGAACCCTTCAGGGAAGGGTCAATCTGATTGACCGATTTTTTTATTTAATACATACAATTTCAATAACTTCAGCTGGCAATATTGGTTTTATAAGTCCGTATATCTTTTCATAATATGAGGGAGCGTTTATACCGACGACCTTCTTCACACGTACTGGCATTGATTCCTGTGGATCATTTGAAATTTGTTAAAATCTAAACTAATACCATACAAATATTATTTAAAATAAAAACTCGTTTAAATTGAAATAAAATGGGTACATCAGGGTAGGCAGAGGGAACCTAGTGTTAAGACACTCCGTTCACCAGTTTCCGCCGAGTTGTGGAGGCAATTGCGAGTGGGGGAACTCAGCGTCGTGCTTTGCCTCAACACCAGAGCGAAGAAATGAAAACTAAATGTAAATAAATATTTCATTTCCTCAAGTGGATCGAACCCACAAACGGTCGATTTTACAGTCACATTTTCTGCCGCTGCGCCACAACTGGCCTTTTTTAATTTAATTTTGATATTTAAAATGGTAAAATATATAATAAAAATATACCAATAAGTAAATAATATAATCTTTTAAATATTGTATATTGAGTTTCGGAATCATTTTCAAGGAAATCCAGGACATATCGATGATAATGTAGTGTTCGTCTGCAAAGTGAGGGTGATGTTTGACCCAAACGTCGTTGTGTATTGATATGCTCTTCAAGAAATCATAAAACTGAAAATTCTCTGTCGCAGGATCATCGTATTTGTGTATTATCATTTCTTTGCCATCGAATGAATATGTTCCTACAAATCTATAATAAAAACATAACATTAGTAAAATATTATAAGTTACAATCAAATGAGGCCGTCGCGTCGTAGCGTATGGAGGACAGGGGTGTGACTGTAACTCGACTGGTTGTGGGTTTGATCCTCACTCGAGGGAATCAATTATTATTTATCGATATTTTCATATCTTCGCTCTGGCACCAAGGCAAAAGCTCGACGTTGAGTTCTGTCACTCAACACGCAATACCTCGAAAATATCGGGGGAACGTGGGGAACGGAGTTTTTTAACACTATGTTCCCTCTGCCTATCCTGGTGTGTGCGTGATACAGTGTGAAGCTGATTTACTTTCAAAATTAAGTAAACTAAATTAAAAGTATATAGTCTGATTAGGACTTGGCGTTTTGAAGGAGTAGCTAATATAAGTTCACATTTCTTTTATTTGACCATAAGAATTTTTAAACATCCATTTTTATATAAAACATTGTACAATTTCAAATAAAATTTGCATGTATAAAAGATTTGCATTCTTTATTTTTGTATTTTGTTAACAAAAATGTAATATTCTCAAAATATTTTCTCCCAAATGTGGTAAATTACTTTGTGTATAGTCGTAGAGTCCCAAAAATATATAAAGTAAAATTGAAATAAAGAAAGGAATTTGAGGCCATTCATGGTGCAGGGGTACAAAGCGTATCTGTAAACACGACTAGTTGCGGGTTCGATCCCACTCGAGGAAATGACATGTTTATTTAAGTTTATATTTCCATTTCTTCGCTTTGTTGTCGAGATAAGGCGTAGCGTTGAGTTCCTCCGTAAGAATTCGGCGGAAAGTGGGAAACAGAGTGTTACCAGGTGTACCAGGTTCCCTCTGCCTATCTTGTTTTGTGCGGGATACAGCGTGACGCTGATTTATTTTAATTTAAAAATTTAAATAATTTTATTCAATACTAGCAACCCGCTTGCGGCTATGCCCGCTTGTACTACAAAATTGTTTATTTTTTCATCCAGAATTTGGCGAAAAATAGGGCACAGAGCGTCTTAACCCTAGGTTCCCTCTGTCTACCCTGATGTATCCCGTATACATCCCGTATACAGCGTGACGCTTAAAAAAGGTTAAATTAAAACAAACACTAAATGTTAAGGAACGTTTGCCAAAATACGATAGTCAAAATTGCAAATTGATGCCATTTCTGCGATTAATCAATAAACATACGTAAACTACGTAAACAAGGGCACAGACAAACAGACAAAAATAAAAAATAAAAAAACATTGTTTTACGTTATATTACACTATGCACGTACAGTCCGTAAATGCTTAATTTTAAACGTCAAATAATTTACCAACGGTTAACCACAGTTACTGTCTCCTGAGAGGAACCGGCACAAGAAACGAGGTGAAACTTCTCCTTTTTGTAAATAATAAAAATACTAAAACATTTAAAAACAGTACAGTATATAATAACTGCTGTTAGTAATCATCACCTTCGAGTACAAGTTATGCGAATCCAGCGCGTTACATTGTTAGCATTGTTAAATTATACGTATATAACTATATAATTAAGGTTTTAAGTAAAGTGAAGGTCAGGTTAATTCTTTCTAGAACTGGAACAACGTCATGAAAAGGACAGAGTTTACAAATACATAGATATAACTATAATATATATCTGTATATATGTAGGCAGAAAGAACCTGGAAACCTAATGTTAAGTTCCGTTCCCCATTTCCCGCTACAATTTTGGAGGCATGGCCCGTTGAGTGGTGGAGATCAACACCGCGATTTATCTCGAAATCAGGACGAAAAAATTAAGATATTAAATATTTTACTTTCTCGATTTTGAATCGAACCCACAACCTGTCGCGTTTACGGTCACATTAAAATTGTAACTTACATACACATTTACCTATATGGTTAAAATTTTCTTTATAAAATAAAAAAAAAATACTAATAAAAAAAGGGCAAATGTTGATCAAATTATGTAAGACTTCATAAATACTAAATAGGTACAACATTGTAAATTGCATCTAAATTACACTTAATTTACATATAATTTGAATAATAATTTATTAATAATATATAATTTACGCTTTTCGGGCTCGACGTTGCAAAGTATTTAAAATTATCAGTTAGTTAAGTTGGTACATAATACTAAAGATGTTAAAAAAAATAGATTAAATCAGCTTTACGCTGTATCCCGTACACAACAGGGTAGGCAGAGGGAACCCAGTGCTAAGACACTCCGTTCTCCATTTTCCGCCGATATTTAAAGGCATTGCGTGTTGAGTGGAGGCTAGAGAGAGAGAGAGAGAGAAAAATTGAAAATATAAAATATTTCATTTCCTCAAGTGGGGATCGAACTCACAACCTGTCGCGTTAACAGTCATACGCTTGTATTTGAAGTAAAATTAACAATTTATATCGTATAAAAAGCAATTACATAAAATGTATACAAAAATATTATATAGAATTTATAGATCATAAAAATAATGTCGGAACTATACAATCAGCTTCGATGGTCGCCTTTAAGCACAATCTTAATAAAAATAATAATAATAAAATCTCAGTGGTTTATTAATATAATGTGTTTTAAAGAAGATTCAATGTGCAATAAATTATAAAAAACATATAATAGTAACTGCAGTCTATAATATTTTAAGCTGTCATATTTTTTAAATCATGAAGTCAGTTTACAAGTTAAAATTATTTAATAAAATTAAATTGTAAACATCACTTTATCATGTAACATTTGATTTTCAACGCAATAATTATAGGTTTGATCCCCATTCGGGGGAACGAAATGTCTCCATTTTCCCACTCTGATAAAACTGTGTTAAGTCGACGATTCTCTACTCTAGTAACAAGACATAGTGCGGCGTTAAGTTCCACCGTTCAAGACATAATGTCTCGAGAATCGGCTGGAAAGTGGGCGATGGAGTATTTAGACACTACGTTCTGTCTGCCTACCATGCTATACGCAAGATAAAAGGGTAAAGGTGAAAAAAAGCAAAAAGAATATGTAATAGATGCAAAGCCCGGGATTGAATTCCGCCATTCAACACACAACGCCTCCAAAATTCGGATAAAAATGTAGAACGAAAGTGTCTTAAAGGGAACGAAGTGCCTTAACACTGGTTTCCCAGGTTCCCTCTGCGCACCCTGCTGCGGGATGTGCGGGATGCAGCGTGAAAATAAATAAAAAAGTAATACATACGAGTGATCCAGCATTTGTTTTATATTAGGTAGGAAGGGGTCTCTAGCGATATACACTTCGGACATCTGAGCACGCGTTACACAAAACTTATCAATACATTTCTTAGTCGCCTCCAGACTGAAGTAACAGCTGTGTAGGAACCTCATAAGTAAGTGATCATCTTGACCTGAAAACATTAATGTTATTAACATAAATACCTTAATAATACTTAAAATATTGATTAGAGGTATCCGGTATCCCGCATGTAGCAGTGTACCAAGAGAGAGCCTAGGGTCAAACCACTCCGCTCTCCATTTTCCGCAAATTCAGAAGGTTTACGTGTTGAGTGGAAAAACTCAACTTTTGTTCTCAAGTTTTGCTTCAGTTTAACTAACGGTTATTAATAATAAAATATAATATAGTTTTTTTTTTAAATTGGCACCCTCCTTACATTAACACAATGCTATACCTAACTAGTCATACATCTTACTCCAAAAAAAAAAAAAACAAAACAAATCATAATTAAATTTAATAATTAAGCAAACGTATAAAACATTATAAAGTAATTAAATCCTTTATTATACATGTATTTAATTTTTGTGTGAATTTGCAACGCGTTTATTTTGTTTAAACGGAAAATTCCTGGTACAGTTGCTAAATTTAGTATAAACTTTTAGTACTTAAATACCTGATGCCCTTAACATTTCGATTTTTCAGACTATTTTATTTGTGTTTATTTTGACGCACTGTAGTGTACTTATACTTATACTGTTTATATTGAAAACTCAGAGAAGTTAATGAACGATTGACCGCTATTGAATTATTTTTTTGTTTCTTTAATTATTAAAATTATCACATTTTTTATATATATAAATAAATCAAATAAATTAATCAGCTTCACGCTATATCCCACACTCAGCAGGGTAGGCAGAGGCAACATAGTGTTAAAACACTCTGTTTATCACTTTCTGCCGAATTCTGGAGGCATTGCATGTCGAGTGGCGGTACTCAACGCCGCGCTTTGCCTCGACACCAGAGCAAAGAAATGGAAATATAAATGTAAGTAAATATTTCATGTCCTCAATTGGACCAGTCGGTTTTACACTTTGTGCCCCTGCGCCATGAGGCAACTCGTGGTCCAGGGGCATAAAATGTGACTGTACTTGCTATATATATATATATATATATATATATATATATATATATATATATATATATATATATATATATATATATATATATAATAATTTGAATAAAATCACATAGTGTATTTGTGCTGAGATATAATACTACTAATTTCTGTAAATATAGTAAGAGATCTAATAAATATCAATAAATATACATGAATAATAAATATTTATTCAGTTTTCATAATAAATGATTACAGGATTAAACTCTACTAGTACTAATATGTCACTAGCCTGTATCAAGTTAAATATAAATAGCGATCACACAAGTAGGAAGTAAAATGTAGCGACAACATTTTTTATAGAACATTATTTTTTTTTTTACATTTAAGAGTTTACTTTATATTCGTTAAATAACTATTTCAAATGAACATTAGTCGTAGCGCAGGGGCACAAGTGTGTGACTGTAAGCGCGACTGGTTTAAGGTTCGATTCCCATTGGAGGAAATTAAATAGTTATTTAAATTTATATTTTGGCGTTGAGTTGAGTTGAGACTTTTGTTAACGGTTCCATGGGAGTTTTTGTTGATTTTCAATAATAAAACGGTTCACATTACAAATAATTCACACATTAATTACAAAAATTATGTAGGTATATGAAGTATAAATATATAATTGAAAATATTATTAAATGTATAGAGATAAGATATCATTTCAGTCTTCATTCCACGCGGTCATAACTTGTATGTCATTACAGTACGGTCAGCAAGTCGTGGCCGCCTTGAACTTAGGTTTTCTGCACTTTTTATGTAATATTCACAAGGGAAATGAAAAGTAAAAAAAAAACCTAAAATTATGTATGCGCGCTACATCTACCTTCAGAGCGGCCACGACTTGTTCGCCATACTGTACGTAGTTAAAATTAAATGTAAATAAATATATTAATGTAGATACATTTGTAAATATTGTTTTACTTTTAAATGTAACTTAAAACTTACCTATGTCTCGAGGTATATGGGATTCCTTTGACATCCATTCCTTAATAGCTATCAAGTCTTGTTTGTAGTCATGCGGCATTTTAGAACTATAAATAAATAATAATAAAATTTTATTTTGAAACTCTAAATTTTATTGTTATAACTTTCAGAGAAAAAAAAAAGATATTTGATATTTTTTGTTTGTGTTAACAATAGATACTATACAACACCAAAGTATTTAGGTTCTCTAATATTTTAACAGTTATATCAGGGTCATTGCCATTCAAATACTCTCGTATAGGAGTCTCGTAAGGTGATAGTTAATTCTTTAAATTTATTTAAATTTTCTGTATACGAAACATTTTTATTTACGCTGTACCCAGTATAAAGCAGGGTAAGCAGAGGGAACCTTCTGTTAAGACACTCCATTCCACTATTGAATGGAGAAACTCAACGGTACGCACGTTCTCTTCACCCTAGATATTTCATTTCCTCGAGTGGGAATCGAACCCACAACCAGTACCAGCGTTTACAATCACACTCTTATGCCCCCGCACCACCATTGGTCTCAAATATTTATTTAATTTAGCAAAACAGTCTACTAAAAACAGTAATGAGGAAGTAAAGGTATATAAGTACATAGATATGCCTAAACCTGTATGTGGTTTTTTTTTATAATTATTTTCTGTGCGTGAGCGGACTAATTAAAAAAAATAAAAAATAAACACATAGTCATGAACATAAAAAGCAAAACCCACATTTTATATTTTGTACCATTGCAAAAAAATATAATGTGCGACATAATTTTCTGCAAAAACTTGTGAATAAATCTTTTATTTACAAATTAGATTATATTTTTAAATTAAATAATTAAATATATAAATGTAAAATCATCATAAATTCGTATATGAGAAATTAAACATATATATCTATTAATATATCAGACTCACAAAATATTTCGGCATATCGATAATCAAATAAACATTAAGAAATATATTTTTTAAAAATCGTAAGTTTTAGTATCAAGTTAAATTATGGTGTCACGTAATGTAGTCATAGGTTTTTTATCTATAGAATATTTGATATGTATATTTTTAAAAAAAATTAACTTACCTTGACTTGATGGTTTATTGATCTTTGATTTTGTACGCTGCGATCTCGCACTAGTGCCCGTCGACGTCGATATCGTATCGTATACTGAGGCACATGCAGTCCGGCCTGTTCGTTTGAAGTTTATTTATAATATATGTAAATAAAAATAAATAAATCAGCTTCACGGTGTATTCCGCACACAGCAGGGCGGGTAGGCAGAGGTAACCTAGTATTACGCCACTCCGTTCCCCATTTTCCGCTAAATTCTGGAGGCATTGCGTGTTGAGTGGCTTACTTCACCGTCGCGCTTTGACTCGACACCAGAACGAAGAAAAGGAAATATAAATTTAAATAAATATATCATCTCCTCGAGTGGGGATCGAACCCACAACCAGTAGCGTTCACAATCACATTTTGTGCCACTGCGCCTCGAATGGTCTCTATAATATATGGGAACACAACGCCGCCCTTTGGCTACGGTTATGATAATACTTATTTCAAAATGTTAATTCTGTTAAATGTTTAAAATTGAAAAATCATTATTGTTAATATACATATATATGTAATAATGTAATTCTACTTTACATTATAAGTTATTAGAATGTCAGTCAGCCAGTCTTTTCACACTGACAGCTAGCTAATTACGGCAGTTTATAAATTAAAATTGAAATAGCCTTAAATGAAAAACTTAACTGAGATGAACCTGTCTTAAATAATTGTTTATACTACTCACTTAATGATTATAACGTTTGAAATGGATTTGTGAAACAAATCTCACGAAAAAAAAAAATTATCTCTATCTATAACTTGGATACTTATATACCTTACTTACCTTAGATATCAATACAGTTTTTCTACATAGTCCCTATTGGACTAAATGTGAACAAATGAAAATAAAAATCACAAATACAGGGTGGACCAATAGAGAGTTAACCTTTGAAATAGCTATAAAAATAAAACTAACTGTTTTTGTAAACAAAAATTTATTCTGTAAGAAAGAACACATCTTAGGGTTTTATTTTTTTAATATGACATCTTGTAAATGTGAACCATTATTATTCTTACACTCCTGTAACCGGGACTGGGAATTTTCAATTACCGCCAGACAAGTGCTCGTCGAAATGTTCTGCATCTCATTGCAAATGTTTTCTTTTAACTGTTCAATAGATTGTGAGTTATTTATGTATACCTTGCTTTTAAGATATCCCCAAAGGAAAAAGTCCATTGGGGATAAATCTGGGCTGCGGGGTGGCCAGTTAATGTCACCTCTCTTGGATATCAATTTATTACCGAAAATTGTACGTATTGCCGCTAAAGAATCATTTGAGGTGTGGCATGTTGCCCCGTCTTGTTAAAACCAGCTTCTTTGATTGAAGCCAGAGGAGTCCTTTAACGCTGGTTCAAAAAAGCTCTGTATCATTGCAACGTATCGCTCTGTGTTAACTGTGATATGACGGATTCTCTCATCTTTGTAAAAATAAGGACCAATAAATCCTCTACTTGATAACGCTGCCCACACGGTGACTTTGGGCGAGTGTAATGGTTTTTCGTGTTTTAATTTTGGGTTGGTGTCACTCCAATACCTACAATTTTGTCGATTGACGAAGCCATAGTAGGTGAAAATGTGCTTCATCTGAGAATAAAATGTTATTGAAGCTCGAAAATTTTTCCAGCATTTCGTCCGCAAATTTAAGCCTCTGAACATGGTCACTGGGTTTCAAAGCCTGTACAATTTGGATTTTGTAAGGGTGTAGATGTAGGTCCTTGTGTAAAATGTGATTTAGAGATATTCTAGGCAAATTCAAAACACTAGCTCTCTTACGCGTCGATAGCCTAGGTTGCTCTCGAATAGACTCTCGTACTCGCTCTACGTTCACCGGTCCCCTGGATGTCCGAGGTCGGCCGGAATGTGATTTATTCAATGTTGATCCCGTCGCCTCAAACTTCTGTACCCATTTCTGTAAAGTTTAAATACTTGGAGCATGTTTTGCATTGCGTATATTGTACAAAACTTTCGCCTTGCTTCGGCCGCAGAATCGTGATTGCGATAATACTCGCGCACGCACAGAGCACGTTGCACTCCACTGAAAGACGCCATGGCACTAAATCCCTATTAAGTTAACTGTGCATGCGTTTGGTACCCTCCCCGCCCCGCTGAACTCACCCGCGCCCAAGTAACGGCCATTTTATAAGTTAACTCTCTATTGGTCCACCCTGTATAGTGAACAAATACTGTAGAACTAAATTAAGCCACTGACAAGTTTTTCAATGAAATGTATTCATAATTTAATTAATTTTAATTGACTATTAGCTATTTTTTTTTGTAATTACATAGGTAAAATGCCTGTGGCGCAGGGGCACAAGTGTGTGACTGTTAACGTGACTGGTTGTGGGTTCGATCTCCAATAAAAAAAAAAACGATTTATTTAAATGTATACTTTCATTTCTTCTCTCTGGTGTCGAGGCAAGTGCGATGTTGAGTTTCGCGGAAAATGGAGAACGGAAAGTCTTAACATTAGGTTCCCTCTAACTACCCTGTTTGCGTGATACAGCGTGAAGCTGAATTTTTTTATTATTAAAAATAATACGTCAATACTTAGAACAAAATACAAATGAACGTACATAGCAGGATTTAATTTATTTCGCATTTCTGGCATATCTTGATTTTGATGGTTAACATAAATACGTTAGTTAATTATTATAATGAATCATTTAATATTTTATTTATAAAGCGTAATGACAGATTTTGAATGAATTAAAAATAATCAGTTTATTGTTTGTAGGTATATATTGTTCTCATTTAATCTAATAAAATTCATTTTCATAATCCATTTTATAATTGATATTTCTGAAACACAATATGTAATAATACTAAGGATATTGTATCCAATTCGTTTTTTTTTTTTTTTTTTTATTTTATTAATTTTACCAACGGCTCATACATTATTACATTTCAAGTAAATTTAACTTAAAAACTAAAAACAATTAATGTACAACCACTTAAAGGTAAACACAGCATGCAAAATAAAGTGGTTGTGAACAATCGTGAAACGGTAATTTATATAAACATAGATTTGCTAATATATAAAAACGGATCAAAATTATATAAAAATATACTATCAACTAATATAAACAATATTACCAGGAGCATCAATTCTAACATAATTTACATACATTGTATTGCTTTCTTATAAGCTGATTTAGACATTTTAAAGATGTCAATATCCGTGGATACACTACATTTCATTACATTTTCCTTCCAAACATGCACTCGCTTCGCTCAATGTAACGTTAAAAGTAACAACTCTTTGAAGGACAACGATGTAATTACTCTGTTTTATAGCAATACCACAGTGCTTCCTCTACCATTAAAATAAGTCGCATATATTTTTTTATATATCACGATTCAAACGGGAAACGAAACTAGCATTCTTGTCACTATTTCACGTGAACACGAATTCAAAATATACTATACGATAAATACTTATTTAGAAAACGTATAAAAATTTGAACGTAGCGGGACTCGAACCCGCGCCTCCTGGTAACCGACCAGGATTTCCTAAGTGTGGATTAACACTTTAAAATTTAAATTATGCGAGGTTCCTGGTAAAGATTTTATTGATTGAAGAATTACTTATAGGTCCCGGTTAATCCTAATAAACTATTGGACTTGTTTATTTTCTTTTGAGTTTTATGCAGTCGAGGTTTTTGTTTTTACAAATATTTTTTTATTTTTTACTTTTTTGTTAGAATTTATTATGGTAATCATAATCATGATATACCTTTTAGAAATCCTCGTAGTAAGCTCTTGAATTTGATACCCATATTGTGGTATTCGAAACGAAAAATTTTTTTTTCACTAAGTCCAATGGCGTCCCGCAGCCGCCATGATTGTTTTTATTTAACGTCACCTATCTAAGAATACTTGGGCTGCTAATAGGAATCTAACGATATAAAATATGTAAATCTGTTCAGCGGTTCTGGAGATATGAGGTAATAAAGAATATTACATACATACAAGATACGCGCGAAAAACATAACCCTTCCTTAGCAGTCGGGAAAAATACTATACGATAAGTTCAGTCTTTCATTTTGGGTATTTTTTTTAATATTACTAGTTTTTACCTGCGGCTTAGTCAGATCAAATGAAATTTTGTGTGTAATACATGATCATAACTTTGACTTCAGGTACAGTGGGATACCTCGACAAGATTAAGATGATTTAATATAGCCTATCTTGAGGATCACAAAAATGTACATTTAATATTTTTATTTTTATATAAAATGTATGTTAAGGCTATATTTAATCTCTTTCTTGAGAAACGGACTAATGTCACGCTGTATCTCACACTCAGGATTGTAGACGCAGGGAACCTAGTGTTAAGACACTCCGTTCCCCATTTTGGATAAACACAAAAATATTTTTTACTTTTTTATTAACTGTGATTATCGCGTTCAACTAAACAAACTTTTCACCTTTATAATATTAGTTAGTATAGATTTAACTTCTACACATTTTCCGGAATTGACGACTTAACGTCTCTAACACAGCACTGATTTTAAAATGTTATAATTTTATATTGGTTATTAGATAATATATTTAAATATACTACAAGTTTATGTAAGAGGTCTTTGTTCTAAAACTAGTTGAATAGCAAAAATACTTACTTGCTTCTCTCAGCCTATCTCTTATTATATTTTGTTTTTTAATGACAACCTAAAAGATAGTGTTAAAACATTCCGTTTTCCATGCACATGAATTTACTATACATTATACGTATTGCCGCACTTTGTCTTCTATCTATAGTAAGGAAATGAATATAAGTTTATCTTCATGTGAATTTGAGTTTTTTAGTCATCTTATTATTTTTATCATTGATCTAAAGGACATTTTTTATATGTTAATAATGTAATGCAAAATAATTAAAATAATTATCCACGTTATCGTTTTTAATGTGTGAAACGTTTCCGTTAGCAACTGAGTGATTGGCAGTGAAATCTGCTTGATATAGCTAAAATTTAAGGCTTCTTGGGGAGAATAGGAGAGCAGCTAGGAGAGAGGGTTTCTCGAAATTAAAAAAATATCTGGAAAAAGCGACCTCCATGCAAATGTTCGAGTTCGATATTATCTAATAATATAATTATAGTTTTCTTTATAGAGTTTAAATTCAATAATTAAATAGCTTATAAAATGTTATATATACGAGTATTTCTTTACTAAATCGATTTTGATATACTTATTAATTTGGTACTTACAGTGGCACTGGAATGATGAGTAGTTCAGTTCAGTTCTTTAGTTATGGCGCTTCAAACACGCCAGTTGAATACAAATCACTTCGTCAATGTCACATGGACCGGGGAACCAGAACAAACAGGATATTTTAAATAAGATTAGTAGTAAATTTAAAATATCTTCTATTCTGTCACTAGTAAAACATATACGTCTACCTTCCGTAGAATTAGTTTTATTATATAGTATATTCGATTTCTTCGTTTATGGTCAAAGGCGTGTTGTTTGTGCAAAATTTCCGTATATAATAAAACAGAAAATAGATTATCTCTATATATAATAAGACAGTAAAAATATTTTGTCTGTACATTTAGTAATTTTGACTGAAATGGATAGAGGGACACTTAAAAAGAATAATAGAAAGCAAAAAGGTTTTTTTTGAATTTCTTGTCT
>DWLH01001287.1:0-13522 GCA_018249795.1 Heliconius telesiphe telesiphe
TGCAAATTGACTAAAGAAAAAACTAGGATGCCTAGGAGAGGATAAAGCATTGAGATTGTTGATTGTATTTAACTTCGATGTGTCATCAATAACACTAGAAGATGAGAAGTGCTTATTAAGTTCATTGAAATTGATGTTATGAGTATCAATGTGTTGTTGTGCTTTACCTACTCCTATAGATTACGAGCTTTCTTGTAATTATTTTCGTTTTTAACACTAGGATTAGTTCTATAGTTCAATTTTGCTGTGATTTTTTTATGTTGCAGTCTTTTAATGTCGTCCGTTAACCACGGAGCAGGAAGATGCTTCATACGCACAGGTCGGATAGGAGCATGGTGATCATACAATTTAATGACGAGGGAGTTGAACACAGCCAACTGATCATCAACTGTAGCATGATTTAGAGCGTTGGACCAGTCAATAGCAAGTGCATCCTCACGCAAGCAATTTATATCTATACCCCCAAAATTACGCCGCAGAAGGATTCTTGATTTAACTTTTGGGGGCTTAATTTTATATGCTAAGTAAATGAGATCGTGATAAGAAAAAGCCAAAGCTGGATATTGACCATGTTTTTCAACGTGGTCAACAGAGGAAACCATAACTAAATCGAGCCATGAGGGTACGCAATTAGGGAAATTGTGGGCAGCAGATAGGGGCAGAATATGGTCGTATAACGGCTTGTACTCATCCAATAGGCTTTCAAATGATAAAAAATAATCAATCGTAAGGCAAGGGTCATAGAAGACCCCAAGGAGTAATTTAGTATGTGTAAAAAACACCTCAACGAAGAGATGTTCTAGGCCAGTGTCAGGCTGATGTCCGGACGAGTCTACTAAGTTAAAAGAAATATGCGAGCGTAAATAGATGGCAACGCCACCCCCAACGCGGCCTTTACGATCGTTACGGATCAAATGAAACCCAGGAAGAGAATAAGAAGCCGAAGGTAAACACGATGTTAACCATGTCTCTGATATTAAAATTGCATGTATATTTTTGTTATTAAACGTAGCTAAGAAATCAAAGAAGTGTGAAAGTATAATAACAATAATAACAATAAAACCACACCAAATTACGGATACTAACAAAATAAAAATAAATAAATAATAATAATTATAAATAACATGTTAATAATATCAGACAAAAACCATCTTTCTAATGCAAACAAGTAACAACCTATAATATACTATATTGACCATCATAATATCATATAATGTCAGTTGAACGTTGCTTCGTGACAGATCACAATGTAACATGTAAATAACTAATTAGATAACCTAACAGTGATAATAATAATAAGTATTTTAAGTGGTTAATTAAAACTTTTTAACTACTCGCTTACACCGTTGCACTACAGCTTTATTGTCAATGTTTTTTACTATCTCCTGCACCGCCGGTGGAGACTTTCCTGGAGCAGCGGGTATAATCTGGAGATCGGCCATGCACTCCACACGATAGCGTAAATTATTCGGGGCTATGACATTGATGGTCCCATCACGAGTACAGCCCTTCCCCACACCATAACGTCGTCGAGCGAGCATAAACACTGTATGGCGAGATTTTGTGAGAAATTCTGATATAGTGATACCAGACCCCTTAAGCTTAGTTTTCGCAAGCCAAATGCTATGCCTCACCTGAGCATCTGAAAATTTAACCACAACGGGTCGAGGCTTATCACCTTGCAAGCGGCCCAGCCGATATGCTGTTCGTATATTTGAAGCAGAGAAATTAGCCACATCGAGATTATTTGCCATGATATTTACGACCAGAATGCCAACATCTTCTGATTTATTCTCGGCCATATATTTATTCTAATCCATGGTCTAGGATTAAAAGTGTTTTTTGCCTTCTCTCGATTAAGAAGTTCCACCTGTTTTTGTAAAGAACTCAGTGCAGTGTGGATGAAATTCTTGAAGGAAGTGAAATCTGCTGCTAAAGTTGATACTGTCGCCGGTGATGCAGTTTTACTTAGATCGTGCTGAAACTAGTTCATTCTGACATTAAACATCTCTGCCATAGCCGTAATGGACTCTTTTAGAGCATCCATGGTTTACACGTAGTTGAAGTGAAATTAAGGTTGTCGTTCCGTGTATATTAATGAGGATATTACTAGCGGTAGGTTAATTTATATAACAAGCACATATAAGACTTTAAAATACTTGTAAACATATAAAAACTAAAAATAAATAAAGAGCACTAAAAATCAGCTGTTCACTTATTTACGCCTACCCACGTATGTATATATATATGTGTATATATATATATATATATTATATTAAGCAATTATTCCTGCACGATATAGCAGCATCGGCGCGAAACACAAAGAGGGCCAACCTTCGAATGACGTAGCTGAATGCCACTTTCCGCCATGTTGTATTTTAAAATTTCGGAGATTATTGACAATTTGAATTATTTAATATCTCTGTTTATAAAATTGTATTAAAGGATAAATTATTGTTTGTACCAATTACATCTTTATTAATAACTGTTATGTGAAAAAAGACAATAAAAAAAATTTGACTTGACTACAATAGATTCCAAATGAATATTTTATTATTTTTACTTGTATTAATTATTACTGTAAACGTAATTATTAAAATTTTTATTCTTTAATGAAAACTAGTATTCGGATTGTGGGGTAAAATACGTAAATATTTTTATAAACATAAAAATAATTTTATAATTTATTTATTAGGCTTTTAATTTCAAATAAAATATAAAAATAACATGTTTTTTTGTTGTTAATTATATAAAAGTTTTTGCAATTTTAACACTGACGGCTAATCACTTGCAACACTGCCAATTTTTTTGTTGAGGTCAAAAAACCTAAACTTTTTGTAATTGAATATTATGTGTTGCAGTTTTTTGTATTTTGCTCTTTTATCGGTTAATTTATTTTGTTCTTACTCTAGTGTGGTATTCGGACTTTGATAGTGCTGCTTCTCTCATTACTTGACTATCCTACCTGCCTGATTGACCCCGATTTCGGTTTAAGAACTGCTACGTACGATATTTAGCCATAACGATGACGAAAATGCCGAAATATCCACGTTCTAACGAAATATCCACGTTCTAACGAACATGGATATTATTTTAATTAGTGTGGGCCGGCATTCATCGAAGTAAAATACTAGGGCCAGTTTTTATTGACAGTAATTCAAATGCTACGAAATTTTAAGACCTCATACGTAATCAGAATATCCCCCGACCAGATCCCCCTAGACGTATATCGTAATATGTTACGGAGATGCAATTTATGCATTCAAAAACAAGGGGTACACTTTGAAAAAAAATCTAGCTATCTATTAAATAAGTGGACAAATGAAACGATAAATGTGAGTGTGTGTGTAAAGTGTATTCCCAACTGTTGCCGCAACGATGTCAGGCGGCGCCGCCGTTACCTATATACCTGCGCTAGTTGCTGCGACTCGATTTCTTGAATGACGCGTGTGCGACGTTGCAGTTTTGATAGCTTAGTGTGTGTTTACGTTATTCTTAACAAACGGCGTTCTATTTTAAAACGATAATTTTATTATTTATTTTGTTTGAAAAAAAAAACTTTTTCAAAACTGTCATTTAAAGTGGTGCTAAAATATATAGTATAAGTTGTGAATAGTTTTTTTCTGTAATATAATAAATTTCTATTTTTTAGATTTTTTCTTTAATTGTACTATAAGTTTAATTGAAGGTCTATGTAATAGTCTTAGTAGTCGTAGGTACTCTATAAATAGTATCACCCTATAGAATTAAAATTTAAAATCAAAGATTGATAAAGGTGGTACCAAGAATATATTATTATTAAATAATATTTTATTTAGAGTAATATGTGGTAATAATATGCATATGTTTCTATTTCAAATATGTAGCAAATATAATTCAATTCGAATGTCATTATAAAAGAATGTATTGCAAAGTAGAACTTCAAGAACCTACAGTGAGTACACTTGTCTAACTAATGTTAAAACACTCCGCTTCCTACTTTCCGCTGACTTCTGGCGGGTGGCGGGACCCAACGCCGTGCTTTGCCTCGACATCAGAGAGAAAAAAAAACCCTGAAACATCGAACTCACAACCAGTCGTAATAACAGTCACACACTTACGCCACGACTGTCATATTAAGATGTCAATAAAAAAAAACCAGAATAAGATTTTTTTTAAATAGCTATAAGACAATGTTTCCGCGAGTCAATGTAGATTACATAACAAATATTTATTGGATAGTTACGAGGGCTGCAGTTGGAGGGTTAAGAAAATACGATTTTTATATATAAACTTATATTAATAAAATCTTAAATTGAAATACAAATTAAATTTAAAACTAAACTATATCTAAGAATACTGCTTTCAATGTTAGAAAAACAGTAATCTGTTTAAACCTAAATTAATCTAACTTAAACTACGACTTAATTACTCCACGATAGAATAATAAGTGTGGGAAAAGAAGAAATTCCTTTTCCCACCGGCGCTGTTCACCCCATCTCTCCCTTGTCAGCATATTGTGGCGCTCGGCCGCCTATCAGACGGGCATATTATAATATTAAATAAGTTTTCCGCCTGTGACACCGAGCGCTATATAACAGAATATTGGATATATAGGTATGTATCCAAACTTATATTAAAAATTCAAAAATATCTCTTTTTGTCTGTCTGTGAGATAATCAACGCCAACCCGCTGATCTGATTACGAAAAAAATTCATATAGAGATACTTGAGGGTTTTGGAATGAACATAGGCTACTTTTTTAGATTTGGATTTAGATTTTTTCTGTGATTTATTAACAAATCTCTATTTTTTTAGATTTTTCCTTTAATTGTACTATGAGTTCTAATTTCTTTATAAATTTAATTATTGAAGGTCTACGGAATAGTCTTAGTAGTCGTAGGTACTCTATAAATACCATAATATCACCCTATAGATTTAAAAGCAACTATTGATAGAGCTGGCACCAAGAATAATATTATTTTAGAATAATATATGGTAATAATATGCATATGCATAACAAATATTTATTACCTATGTATCCAAACTTATATTAAACATTCGAAAATACCTCTTTTTGTCTGTCTGTGAGGTAACCATCGTCAAACCGCTGATCTGATTTTGATAAAATTTCATATACTTGAGGGTTTTGGGATGAACATAAGCTACTTTTTTTCTCATATTTGTAATATTCTTGATATATATTATAATATTAATACCTTTCTATTTGATACACAATTTATTGTCTGACATGTTAATTACAACCGTCGCTAAGCAACCCTAAAAACGCAAAAGTTTCCAGAAAAGATCACCCAAAATGGCCTCCCTGAATGCTTACATGCTACTTGTTTTATTTATACACATTCGTACGGCATCCCGTACACATGGCGCTGACTGAACCTTGTGAGGCACATATAAACACTGTTGTATAAAATTATTATTCTTTAAAAACGTGTAAAAAACCAAAGTATGATGATTAATTTCGTCATCTAAAAAAATCGGTTAGGTGCGAATCGGAATCGAACGCCCACCGAGGATTCCGTACTAATCGTTCCGTACCGTTCAGGATTGTAGGCTAGAGAAGTACAACTTATAAAAATTGACAAACTGAAGTGTGCGGAAATATATACTCATTTTGCATGAAATGAACTACAACTATGAGTTTGTGAAATATAATATAATAATTCGAAGCCTATAATGGCACGATCTTTTAAGATCGAATTTCTTATAAAGGCAATGTATGTGTATTGTGGATCAAAGTAATCTTTCACCAATATTATAATATCGAGTATTGCTTGACGTCACGAAGGCTGACGTGATGGGCATTTTCGAACTGTTATAGCGATATTAACTATGTCGTGGCTGATGCCGTCTCGCAGTACAATCGCGGTACGTAAGCATTGCATGGCGTTGGTCGTTGACATGTTGTATACCACTTCTACGACTTGGTATACGATTAGGATCTTCTGATGGCAAATATAAATAAATAAATCAGCTTCACGCTGTATCCCGCACACAGCAGGGTAGGCAGAGGGAACCTAGTGTTGACAGTCCGTTCCCCACTTTCTGCCGAATTCTGGAGGCATTGCGTGTTGAGTGGCAGAACTCAACGCCGCGCTTTGCCTCGACACCAGGGCGAAGAAATGGAAATATAAATTTAAGTAAATATTTGATCTCCTCGAGTGGGGATCGAACCCATAACCAGTCGGTTTTACAGTCACATTTTGTGCCCCTGCACCACGACTGGCCTCATGCAAATATATATATAATTATTAGAACGATACCTTCTGTTGGTAATATATTATTTTAAACTTAAGTGTTGCAAATATAACTTTCTTAACACTGTTACCTCTGAATCTCTAAAAGATTTTGGGTTATTAACGATTTTATTTGATTTTCTATTAAATAAATAATAGTATAGATCAAGCGGGCGAAGCCGCGAGCGTCGCTAGTCATTTAATAATTTTATTACTCTTATAAACTTATATACCTATTTATTATTCTTAGGATTAATTACTTTATAATAACATTAATTGTTAGTATAGTAACTTAATTGGAAGGTTGCCAACATTAGAAAACAAAATATGAATACAATGGTTTTGACATAAAAGAGAAAGGTAGCGTCATGTTGTATCCCACACACAGCAGGGTAAGCAGACGGAATCTAATGTTGGAACACTCCGTTCTCAATTTACGCCTATTTCTGGAGGAATTATGTGTTGAGTGGTGGAACTTAACGCCGGGCTTTGCCTCATTAACTAAAGACCCTCTGTTTACTTTGATGTGTGCGGGATACAGCGTGAAGTTAAATTTTCCATTTAAAATTCGTCATTTTTGGTGTCGGTGCCAATATAGATATTTGGTGTAATAAGTACTTTATCAATTAAGGATATAACAATTATAGATTGATTCGAACGTTTTTTAAAGTAATTATAACCAGTTACTAAACTTATAATATCATTATGTCAATGAAGTGTGAAATATATTAACTAATACTATCAACTTAAAAAAAAAGAAATTCAGTTTTCTAATTAACTGGAATAATTGAATATCATAAATATTCAATATAATAATAACACGTACTTTATTTTCAGCTTCACACATCTCGCAGGGTCAAAGAAAACAAAATATCAAGACACTCCGTTTTGCACTTTCCGCTCATTGCTTTTAAAGTCAGAGGTCGCCATGGCGCAGGGGCACAAAAGGAATGAATTATTATTTATTAATATTGTGAGCCAAAAACCCGGCGTTAAGATCCGCCACTGAACACGCAATTGCCCGAAAAAATCGGCGGAAGCCGGGGAACGGGGTGTACTAACACAAGGTTCCCTCTGCGCATGGGCACAAACGTGTGACTGTAAAGTGTAAACAGCCTGTGGATTCGATTCCCACTCAAGGAAATAAAATATTTAATATATATATTTTTTCGTTTTTGTGTCGAGACAAGTGAGTGTAAGTTCCGCATTCAATACGCAATGACTTAAAAAAATCTGTGGAGAGTGGGGAACATGGTTCCCTCTGCCTACCCTGATATGCGGAATACAGCGTAATGCTAAAAAAAATGTAACAAGCAGTTTTTTTAACTTCACACTTTTACCTGTATAGCAGTTACATAAAACCTAAGACTTTAATCCCCTAATATTATCCTCAATTGCAGCACAAACTAATTAGGTATATTGCTGATTATAGTTCTTTTGAGTGATAAATTTTACTAATAATATTTAATTATTTTACAAATTCGGAGCGATAATATGTAAAGTATATTAACTTATATGTAAATTAACTTACATTTTAAGTATATTGTTACTTTTAAAAATAAGTGCCATGCTTAAATTTTTAGTTTACTAATTTTAACGTTAAATCAAGGACGTACAAAATGTTGATACTTATGTTGAGTTATATAGCAGTTTTGAGTGTAAGGGTTTTAATATTATAACATTTTATCCAGTTGAAATTAAATAAAAACAGCTTCATGCTGTATCCCGCACACAGCAGCTTAAGCAGAAGGAACCTAATGTTAAGACACTCCGCCCACTTTCCGCCAAATTCAGGAGGCATTGCATGTTGAATGGTGGAACTCAACAACTTTAAAATTAGAAAACTAAAAATTTAAACACAAGACATAGTAAACAAGAATAAAAATCATTATTTTTATTTTTTATTATTTTAAAATACTCTCTTTCGTTCTTTTTATAATCTGACAATTTTATTTGTAGGCAGAAATTTCAGCAAGTTTATTGCCAGTAAGGATTTTAAATGATGGTAACGCAATGCCACTTATAGGATTTGGTACAATGTTTAAAGTAAGTTATTTGATATTATGACGTTCTATTTATTTGTATAGTTTTTTTTAACTTCACGCCCCGTCCACCAGGCTGCCACCTTTTATCTCCTTATCGGGGAAATGAAATTAATTCAATCGTCCGAGAACGAATTGAACCGAACGATTGTCTCGCATTCAATTAGACGATGTGCTGCACCGCGAGGGTTCCAAAAAATATTTATTTTATTATTAAAAATAATATCAACCTTGTTAAAATGAATATACCAACTACAACAGCGTTCCAAGTCTTAGTTGCCATCTAAGCAATTCAAATTAACAAGTTTTATATCTAAGATACATGAAATTTACATTATTTTTTAGAAAAGAGAATTTGATACAGCTACAGATGCCATAATAACTGCTATAGAAGTAGGTTATAGAGCTATCGACACAGCGCCATTTTATCAAACAGAGAAATTTGTTGGAAATGCTATTCAAAATGTGACAGCTCGTGGTATTGTTGCGAGGGAAGAATTATTTATCACTACCAAGGTACATTTTATAACTTGACTATTAAAAATTTGGGTATTATTTTGTCATCCACATTTTTAATTTTTTTTTATTTTTTCGCATCATCATCACCAGAGGAGCTACAGGTGCGTTGCCGGCCTTTAAGGTGGAGATTTCGAAGGTACCCATGTCATATCGACCTGGAAACACTGCCGCGGGTAGGCCATTCCACAGTTCCGTGGCGCGTGGAAGGAAGTTCCTACGAAACCGCACAGTAGTGGATTGCCACGTATCCAGGTGGTGTGGATGATATTTTAGCTTATGACGTACTGTGTGGTTAGAAAATTCGGCGGCAGGTAACAGTTCTTCAGAACACTCCGCATGTTAAATGCGGTAGAGAACGCACAGCGAGGAGATGTCTCTACGCAAAACCAAAGTATCAAGCCTTTAACAGATCATTGGGTCCCCAATGATTCGAATGGATCTATGTTGTATGCGATCGAATGGCTCAAGCTGGTACTGGGGTGCACCAGCCCAGAGATGAGAACAGTACTCCATATGAGGCCGAACCTGGGCCCTATATAGGGCCAATCGGTGTCTTGCCGTGAAGTACCGTCTCGCTCTGTTGATGACCCCCAGTTTCTTCGAGGCCAACTTGGCCTTGCTTTGCAGATGATCGCGATACTGGCAGTCACTCGAAACATTAAGCTAAGCGCGGCTGTAAGGGGAATGTTTTGAAAGACTGGCGATAAATGGGATTTTTTTTAGTGGTTAACGCGCAAATTTGTGTCTTCAGGGGGTTAAATTGAACTAAGTTCCCCTCATCCCATGAGGAGACATTCTCGAGGGATACCTCAACAGAAGACACAAGTTTATTTCGGCACTGTTCCGCGTTTTCCAGAGAAAGACTTGCGCGGCCGTAGTAAACAGCGTCCACTGTGCCATCATCTGCATAGCAATGAATGCTAGAATCCTCCAACATGTCATTGATATGCAGAAGAAACAGCGTAGGGGACAGCACGCAGCCTTGGGGAACTGCAGCGTTCACGGGCATATGTTTGTCCGTCGACAGCGACCTTATTGCTGCGCCCAGTGAGAAAGCTGGCGATTCACTTGCATAAATTCTCGGGAAGCCCATAAGATGGAAGTATAGCATGGAGCGTCCCTTGCCACACTCGATCAAAGGCCTTCGCCATGTCTAAACTAACTGCCAGACCTATTCCCTGGCTTTCAATAGCCGCAGCCCAGCGATGGGTTAGGTAAACCAGAAGATCACCGGTTGAACGACCATGGCGGAAGCCATATTGTCGGTCATTAATCAATCGGTGATCCTCTAGATAAACCAAAAGCTGGCTATTGATGATGCTCTCCATGCCTTTTGAGAGTAGGGCGGTGATAGCAATATTGCTGTAGTGAGATGGATCGGAACCATCGCCTTTCTTCGGTATCGGGTGGATAAGAGCGCTCTTATATGAGTCTGGGGCTATGCCGGCTGAGTAAGAGTGCCGAAACAAACGCGTTAGCACCGGTGAAAACACATAGCTGGGTAGGCGGAGGAAACCTATGAACCTAGTGCTAAGACACTCTGTTCCCATTAAGACACTTTTGGTTTCCGCCAGATTCTCGAGGTATTACATTTTAATTTTTTGTTGATTCATCCTGACATCTCTCATCCGTCATTGGTCATCCGTATTTCGTCATCTGTCATTTGTCGACCAAACGAAATTATATCCAAGTTGTTTTTTTATAGTTCGACAGACTTCAAAATCCAGAAGACGTGCTGACAGAACTAGAGGCTTCTTTAAATCGTTTACAGTTAGATTATGTGGACCTGTACCAAATACGGTCCCCAGTCAATGTAGTAAGTATACATATATTAATTTTTCTATATATTATGTATTATTTTGAAATTTATATTTTTAGCATAACTTTTTTTTTTTTAATATTGTATTTTTAATGAATTTAGGAGGCCAGTAGTGGCGCAGGGGCATAAAGTGTATCTCTCTAAACGCGACTGGTTGTGGGTTCGACCCCCACTCGAGGAAATAAAATATTTATTTACATTTATATTTTATTTTTTTCGCTCTGGTGGAGAGGCAAAGCGCGCGTGCCTCCAGAATTCGGCGGAAAATGGAGAACAGCGTTTCTTAAAATTAAGTTGCCTCTGAAACAGCGTGAAGCTGAAAAAAGAAAATAGAATAATATTTATTGTATTGTATTTTCAATTGATTTAATTTATAAATCATCAAATTTTTTATGCACTATGTCTTGTATTATTCAAGCTTAAAATAAACTAAATTTTTGTAATGGTAAATATAAATTACTGTAACTTGTCGTTATTTTAGTTAACCAATAAAGAATTTGACATACTGGCAATTTGGAAGGAAATGGAAATAGTAAAAAACATGGGGCTGGCTAGATCGATAGGCTTTACTAATTTTAATAGTTCACATATTAACCTTATTCTGGCTCACGGTACTGTGCGGCCAGCTGTTAATGAAATTGAGGTAAATGAATGTCCAATTACACTAAAATTTAATAATTTATGTTGGTTTTCAAAAATTAACAATTTTTTCTATTTTAAACATACAGATTATTATATATTTTTGGCTTCACGTCTTGTCCAGCTTATAGCAGGCTAGGGAGAGTAGCCTAGTGTTAAGACTTTGCGCAATTTTCAAAATATTCGTATTTTATATATCATGATGAGTGACGGGGTTCCACGCCACGACTTGTCTTTTAACCAGATGCAAATGAAAATATGAGTGTAGGGGTTCCACGCCACGGCTTGTCTTTTAACCAGATGCAAATGAAAATAATTAATTCCCCAGAATAGGGATCGAATTAACTGTCGCGTTTACGTTCAGACACATGGTGTCGATCCCCAGTGGGGCGAGTGCCACACGATGCTATAAATTATTATTTATTAATATTTTCATTTCTTCACTCTGGTAACAAGGTAAAGCTCAGTTCCGCCTCGAAAATACGGTGGGAAGTGGGAAACGGAGTGTCTTAACACTAGGTTCCTACCTACCCTGCTTACCTACACGTACTGCGTGAAGCTGAAAAAAAAAACACTACACAGGTAAATCCATCACGTGCAAATCTGGATCTAGTCGCGTACTGTCAACAAGAAAATATCGAGATTTTTGCTATGGGACCACATGGATTTGCCGTTCCGAGACCTTTCAAGAACTTTACTCTGGAACCTCAGTTTAATAATTCACTACTAGTCAATTTGGCCAAGAAATATCGTAAAACCCCAAATCAAATTATTCTACGTTACTCGGTGAGATTATTGTTTAAAAAATTTTAAAGTATTATTCTAGACTTAGGATATAATTTTTTTTTTAGAAAACGATTAAATATCTTAACGACATTCACTGGAAAACAAATTCAAGTTGCTCTATATAATTTTTTCAACTTTTACTAAAAAGTATTTGAATTAAAGTATAGCTGACGCATTCAAAAATATACTTTTATTGTAATATAAAAAAGAATGCTTAATAGGGTTTTATAAAAGACGAGATTTTCTGATATATATGGAACAGGGGTTCCCAACCTTTTCTCGATCAAGGACCACTTTTATATCATTCTTGGTAGTAGGGACCACTATGTATGTAGGTATAATAAAAATTAACTGTGATAATTAAACAGAAACATCGCCTCACCATCCCCAGTCTTAAAATTAAAATCGTTCGCGAACCATATTTAGGCTTGGTTGGGAACCAGTGATATAGAAGATAAAATATTTATTTTTGTTACAGACAAAAAGAAAAGCAATGCCATATCATATTGAATGTATTTATTTTATAAAAATGTATTTTTATTATAGTTTTTTTGATCATTTACAACTATATATATTCTATACATCCTTAAGAATGTACATCTTTGAATTTACATTATTGTTTCAGATCGATCGCAAAACAACACCGATACCGAAATCTGGCAACGAAATGCACATAAAAGAGAACTTTGACATTTTTGACTTTAGATTATCTCGTACAGATGTTCACCTTATCAATGAGTTCGATCAAAATATTGGCGTTTATAGCTTTGATAGAGAAACTGCAGAAGCATTTATTATGGACTATTATGGAATAACTGTGGAGCAGTTGTACGGTTCTTTGGGAATTGACAATTAATTCAGTTACCATACAAAATATCATTGCATTTTGTAAGTTTTGCAAGAAAATGCAAAACACTTATGATTTTTTTTTATTTTTTTACTATTTACGATTTAACTTTAATAAGCTTTACATTTATTCTTGTATTTTTAATACATCTTGGAATAAAAAAATATTATCAATAAAAAATTATATAAAAAATATATCATTTTTTATTTTTACGTTTTATACCATGTAAGAAAAACTAGAGTCAAAACAATAAAATAAAGTTTAAAATGTTTGCCATTTTTTTTTTCATTTTTAGGGTTTCGGGCCTCAAAAGGTAAAAACGATACCTTTATAGCATCACTTTGTTGTCTGTCTGTCGGTCTGTCAAGAGCATTTATCTCGAGATTTCATTGTGTTAAACTGAAATTAATATTAAATATTTAAATCTATGGTCCATAAAGCACAGATAAAATCAAGCTTCTTACTCAACGCAATTAAAAGATAATTTTGTATGAAATTCGTAGCGTTATTTGATTACGTGTACCTATAGTGTACTTCTCGTGGATCTACAATTATGAAATGTGGCACAAAGGGAGAACTTACAATATAAATAAAGGAAAAAATCCGAAAAGTGAAAATTAATGGGTATTTTATA
>DWLH01001288.1:0-13513 GCA_018249795.1 Heliconius telesiphe telesiphe
AAGCGCGTCTATCTCCACCTTAAAGGCCGGCAACGCACCTGTAGCTCCTCTGGTGTTGCACGGGGCCGTGGGCGGCGGTAATCACTTACCATCAGGTGACCCGAACGCTCGTTTGCCTTGTCTTTTTCCATAAAAAAAAAAAAAAGAATATTAAAGATTTTGCCAAAATTGATGATGTACATAATATCAATACTAGAAATTGGAGTAACCTTATTGCACCTGTAACCCTACATCGGGTCCGTAATTCTTTTATGGGACAATCTGTATGCTTTTACAACAGGATCCCAGAAAACGTCCGAGAATGTTCTATATCACAATTTAAAAAAGTTGTGAAAAGACGTTTGTGTGTTAAAGGTTATTACCAAATTAATGATTTTATAAATGATACCACGCCTTGGGAATGAAATGCTCGCTCCAGTCTGATTCAAAATATCATTGTCAGAAACGTTAAAATGTGATTTTGTATAATTGATTTTAAAAAAATAAGTCCCGCTGAGTTTCTCACGCCGGTTCTTCTCAGGTCTGAGGCATTAACTTTAGTGAACTGGTGGTAAATTATTTGACGTTCAAAAAATGAAGCATGTAACTTCTTATTTTGAATAAAATTATTTGACTTGAAAAAAAAGCAAGACAGAACCATAAGGGACTCAAGGAATCTCCTTGATAGATTCCTTTCTTAATAAAAATGTGTCTAGTTTTAACGGTGTGATTATTATGATTAAGCTGCAAAGTGGTTTTCCATTGGGACATGATACTATTTAAGAATTCAATGACTGTTGGATTTATTTTATATATTTTTAATATTTTTACTAACCAAGAATGTGGTATACTGTCAAAAGCTTTTTTATAATCTATATAAGTACAATGTAGTTTTCTATTTTTTGCTGTAGCATGCTTGTGAATGGTGGAATCTATAATGAGTTGTTCCTTGCATCCCATATGGCCCCGTCTACACCCTTTTTGTTCTTCCGCTACTATATTATACTTTTCTACATGTGTGGTAATTTTAGATGTTAAAACTGAAGTTCGAATTTTATAGATTGTGGGTAAGCATGTTATAGGTCTATATTGTGCAGAGTCTGGAGAAAACTTGCTTTTAGGTATCATATACGTTTTTCCAGTCGCCATAAAATTGAATATATTCTGCTGTTTAAAAATAATATCCGTTAAACTTTTCGCATTTGCTTTATGAAATATAGTTAATTTTTTGTACCAAAAGTTGTGTACTTTATCCACACCGGGTGATTTCCAATTATGGAGTTTAGCAGTAATTTTGAATATTTCGGCTTCAGTTATTTCTGTAAAATTCATTTCATCTATTGTTTTGTATTTATTTATCTCTTCTAATATCCATTCAGCATTTTCATTGTGTTTTGACTCCTGCTCCCATATGTTCGACCAATATGTAACTAACTGTTTTTCTGTAGGAATACTCTCATTATTACTATCTTGGCATAAATGATTAGGTCTTAAAAGTTGTCTATAAAATGATTTTCCCTTTGATGTAAATAGAATATTATCATCTTTACGTTTCTGTGCTTTCATGTATCTTTTAAGTCTGTGGGATTTAAGAGCTAGTTTTTGTTTTAGTGTATCCAGAAATTTTTCTACTTTTTTGTTGTTGTTTTCATGTTTAGTATGTAGCGTTGTGTTACGGAAAATTTTCGTGACTGAACTACTTTTTCAGATCTATTATTACTAATATATTGCGTGAGACGGCTAATGTCTGCTCTAAGCTTTTGTATACTTTTCTCTAATCTTATTTGCCATGGCGGCTTACTTTTATATTTTTTTCTTTGTCCTGTATCTATCTTCTGTATGATTTTATAACCTAATTCTTCTCCTATCACTAAAGCTGTGCAATATATTATTGTATGTATATCTATTAGTTGAGTGTCTTTAGAATTATAAATACTTAATATTATTGAATTAAATATTTTTATTAGTTCAGTAAGTTTTTGGCTATATCTTAATTTTGGTAAATTTGGTCGAGTTGTTGGGTCTAATCCAGAGAAAAGATTAAGTTTGGTTGTTAGCTTTTCTTTTAAATTTTGAATATATTTATCCGTCACATGTGTAGGCGCTATTAGAGTTTCTATTTCATTTTCTAATAAACAAGTTAAAGTTTCAGTTTGTGTATAAGTTTATGTTGCTTGGGTTATAAAAGTATTTTGTGTTTGTTGGTCGACTTGGTATTGTGTATTTGGTGTATTTGATAATGTTAAAAGACTCTGAGTTTGATTTCTATCAATATTTTCCATCTCTATCTCATCTTATTCTAGTTGATTTTTAACTTCTGTTTTTATTTGATTCAACAACTCCAGTGGCAGTAGTTTATTTCTAATGATTGTTCTCATTTGATCAGATACTCCTTGCTCGGAAACATTGATGTAAAGATATTGTTGACTGAATATTTCGTGTAGGCGTTGTTTATATGTTGTGAAATCTGTTTCTAACTTAGTGATTAGGTAATAGATATGCATAATAAAAATGTTTACTTCAGAACTCCATCTCATGCGTACTCTTGGTTTCCTAGTTTAAGTGGACGCGGGCAAAAAGGCACTTGCCTCCCGCGCAACACTTAAAGTTGGTATGTGTTCAACTGTATGAGTTGAAGAAGGTGATGATGGTATGGAAGGTGTATAAGATCTTTCACTACTTGAGCTATATGGTTCTATGGGACTATTGGTTAGGGTGGTGTGTTCGGCTGTAGTATATTTGTCGGTGGGAGCCCGCCTGTTTGACTCCAGACCGCTGACGGTTCGCATGCTGAAACACCCAGCGTCAGCTCCAGGTGTGCCCCGATCACCCTCGGGAAACAGAACTCTCAGTTTCCTTTTTAAACGTGTCTCCATATTTATGGGTTACCTTTGCCTTGTTGGCCGTGTAAGTTTCATCAGTACCGTACGTACGTTCGTACGTTACCGCCCCCCACGTTAGCAAAGTGTTCAGCTAGGACGTAAAGTAGGATTTTTGGATTATTATTATTATTATTATGTTTCTCCTTCATAGTTCTCGGATTCAAAAGAACCCGGTCCTTTAAAGGCTTGCGTGGGGACACAGGTCCAATACGTAATTATTATTATTATTTTACCATTTTTGATCTCCCAAGTGATTGGGGTACGTTAGCCAAAAATTGCGACCACATAGCCAAGCAATATTTGGGTGGAAATCTTCAGCTATAATTTTTATTACTAGTAAGAAATCCTGATAATTAGTTAATTATTTGATGATAAGAATTTCCTAACTATACGACACGTATTCAAGATGGCTTTCTGTAAAAGAATATAACTTAACCGGTGCATTCCTATAGTTTCCAGACTCGTGTGTAGCGTGAGGTATTACTCCGGTTGTTGAAAGAACTATTGGTACTGTGGTGACAGATTCAACTTTCCTTTGACTTTTGAGCTCTATGGATAAATCTGTATACTTATCTATTTTATTTGAATAAGTGGATGCAAGATTGTGTGTATTAGGAATAGCTATATCTATTAAGTATACAGATTTTTTAACTTTATCGTGAAGTAAAATATCCGGTTTATTGTAATGTACGGTTTTGTCTGTGATGATTGTACGATCCCAGTACAGTTTAAAACTAGTAGATTCTAAAATAGTCTGAGGTGAATATTTGTAATAGGGAGTTTTTTTTGCTTGTGTGATGAGTGAATGTTTAATTGCAAGGTGTTGATGAATAAAAGCAGCGATTTGATCATGTCTATGTTTGTAATCGGTTTGGGCCATGGATTTGCAGGCTTCGGTAATGTGTTGGATTGTTTCAGGAGTACAATAGACTCTTCTGCATAAATCGTTTATCATATTTGGTCTTTTTATTATGTGTTTTTGGTAGTTTCTAGTGTCTATTACTTGGTCCTGAATAGCAATCATGAAGGCTTCCGTCTCTGAGAAGAGATCTCCCCGTCGTAGCCATTCGTTCGTCACAACTTTGTCGACGTGAGTTTGGCTAAGATCGGCTAGATGTCTACCGTGCAGTGACTTTAAAGACCATACTTTTATTTTCTGTTGCTTAGTAATCAAAGTTTGGTTTAGTTGTACATTTCTATCGTTTAGATTTAATGGTGTATATTTATTATCTATATTAACTATAAAGGAGAATGAAACTTTTGGGCCTACACGTAAAGAATTGAGATGTGATCTAAAAAATTAAAATTTTTTTTTTATTTTTAGAATAGCAAATAATAAATTAATTGACATTCTAGACATGGAGAAAAATGAAAAAAAAAAAAAGATTTAGATCCTTTATCGATTAAAATCAATCATATTTTAAATCAGAGATGTGACAGCTGATTGACAATCACACCTTGTCTAATGATTTTTTGCATTTTTGCTTCTGTTTGTCATCGCAAAATCAGGCCATTAAATAAAAAACATAAAAAAAACATTTGCTTCTGTCATTACGTTCGTGTCATAACGCATCGACGTTTTGAATGTTTTCCCGTTTGTTTGATATTTTCAACGACTACAGTTTTGTTTTTCTCAGATTTTGACTCTGCCTACTTTGTACGACCCTCGCTTTCCCACTGGACTCTAAAATCTTTTGGATCTTACGACCGCCACGCTATAGATATGAATCGCTGTGTGAATTGTGGGATAGCCAATGGACACTGCAATACCCTAGTCCGAGGACCTTTAGACGATGCAAACCACCACAACCTGGTTACTTAGAGGTGTGATATAATCCCGACATATAAGCAGGAAAATACTTTTTTAGAAATTATTTTTTAAGTATTTTTTTAAAAGTATTTTTCTTTCCTAAGTGTGGAATAACACTTTAGAAATGTTTAAAAAATATATAAGCAGGAAAATATATTTCTGTTACATTTTAGTTGACAGCTTTCGTAGAGGAAGGGAAGCTATACACGCTAAGCTATATAAAATATTCATTAAAATGTGTTTTATTTATAAATAATAAACATTAATGCTTAAACAATTCAGTAATCACATATTTTATAGAAGTTGATATTCAAGAAATTGTACTGCGAACTTAACCTCACTTTTATAAAATCTCTAATAACTCAGCTCTCAGATAGCCAAAATTTATATAGTTCTTAGGGAGAGAATGATGTACCTAAATCTATTAAATCATATCATTTTCATATCTTTACATTCTGGGCCCAAAAATGTATGGAATAAATTCAGTCTCCTTTTGTAGTACACTAATTTCAGTCTTAGAGTAAAAAAAATTTCGGAATTTAGTTACTAGATTATTATGTAAATTACGAATATCAACGAGACCTCGTCCTCCATCCAGGCGTGATATAGTTAGACGCTGGGTGCATGATTTAGGGTGATGTTTCCTATGTGTAGTCATGTTTGTATTTATTATACGTTGCAGATTTGATAAATCAGTTTGAGACCATTTTATTATAGCAAAAGAATAAGTAAGGATCGGTATTGCGATCGGTATTGCTTTTATAATATTACGTGAGTTTAAGTATGATTTTAAAATTTGATTCAAACGAAATTTAAATTTATTGGCAAGTTCTAACTTGGTTTCTTTTTGTTGTATTTGCTTAGCTTGTTAAAATCCAAGGTATGTATACGTGCTATTTTCGTCCATTGATTCAATTTGTTCACCAGTATTAAGTATATATGTATTTTGTTGTGATTTACCACGTACAATTGAATGTACCTTGCATTTTCAATTCCAAATTCCATGCGTATGTCTGTAGAGAAGGATTGTGTGAGATCGGCTAGTATTTTAAGGTCTTTATTGTTAATGGCATATAGTTTGATGTCGTCCATGTACATTAAATGTGAAATTGTATGATGTGTGTTATTATACTTAAGTTTAAATCCTATATGGGTATTATTAAGCAATTCAGAAAGAGGGTTTAACGCTAGGCAGAACCATAATGGACTCAGCGCATCTCCTTGGAAGATGCCGCGTGTGTATTTTAATTGAGATAGTAGTCAATGTTTCATTTTTGTTAATCAATTTTAATTTAGTTTTCCACGAGAGCATAACGGAGCTTAAAAATGTTATTAGAATGGGATGAATCTTGTACTTTTTCAAAATATATAGTAACCAACTATGTGGAACTGAATCAAATGCTTTTGTGTAGTCTATATACATTGTATTCATATTTTTATTATTTGCCTGTTTCATAACTATTGCGTCTATAGTAAGCTGCTCTTTACATCCTTGACTATTTTTCCTACAGCCTTTCTGTTGCTCAGCTAATATGTTGTTTTGATCAACATGTTTATAAATTATGTCAGTAATACACGCAGTAATAATTTTATATATTGTTTGGAGGCATGTTATTGGCCTATATTTAGCTGGGTTTGTGGGATCTAAGTCTTTCAATAACATATACGTTATTCCGTTTGTTACAAATAAAGGTAGTGTGCAAGGTGATTGTATGAACTGGTTTATATGTTTAAGAAGAAGAGAATGAGTACGTGTTATAATAGCTTTTTGTACCAGTAGTTGTGTATATTATCGGTTCCAGGTGCCTCCCAATTGTGAGTTCGCTTGATAATTTGATTGAATGTTTCTATGGATATATCTTTGAATTTCATTGCATTTATTTCTACGTCAGCAATTGTTTTTAACCATTCGGCGTCTGCGTTATGTTCTATTGGAGTTTCCCAAATATTCGCCCAGTATTGTTGCAAATTATTTTGCGTTGGATTTTCCAGTAATTGTGTTGTGGAGTTTTGGTTTATGCTAGATAGATTTCTATAAAAATGTTTTTCGTTGTTAACAAATGTATTATTTTGCTGCTTCCGTTTTGTACATGCCAAATATCTTCTAAGTCTGTTCGAAGTCTGTCTAGAAAATGTTGTAATTCTGTATTAGGTTCTTCATGATGTGAATGATTTTTATATTGTGTTTTTATTTCTTCTAAAGTTTTTAATATTTTACGGTTCCTATTTCCTGATATATATTGCGTAAGTCTACCTATTTGCAATCTATATTTGTCTATTCTACTTTCAAGTCTTCTTTGCCACGATGGCTTGCTGTTGCGAGTTCGATAAATATCAATAAAACAGAATTTTGTTCCATTACACAGTGATGCTGTGTAGCAAATATTTTGGAAGCACTTCATTATTTAAGAAACTGACTATTTGGGAAAATTTACACGATGATTTTTGTTTAGGTATATAGGGTCTGGTTTCAGGATTTGTATTGTTAAATTCAATTAAAGCCTTATTAAATTCTTGTTCAATATAATGTAGTTGTTTTTCTATTAAATTGTGTTTATTTATACAATGTTGGTCTAGTGGTTCACCTGTTTGTAAATTTATTTGTATTTATTTCATTTGTTTGACTACTGGGCGAATCCGACTCTGTAATATTTTTTGTTAAAGGATTACTATTAGCTAATTTAATTTCTACTTCTCTTTTTAAATGGCTATCAGCTTGTATACTTTTGTTCGTAAATATTAGTCGTCTCTGGTCAGCTATTCTTTGTTCTGTAAGGTGTGATAGGTGTGGGTTTCTGGATACAAATAAACTGTACAGATTTTTACGATAAGAAGTCTTATTAACTTCCAGTTGAGTGACTTCAAAGTAACATTTGACAATTTCTTCTTTAAGTTGGTTTGACCATTTCATTCATGTGTTTGAGTGTAAAAGATGAGTTGAATGAATATTATTTTTTTAAAAGTAGTTGATCACCGATCTGCAATAGCTCTTTAACTTCAATCAAAATTTGAGCTAAGGTATCATCTGATAGTAGTTTGTTCCTTATTATTGCTCTGCGTTGATCTCCTATACGTTGTCTAATGGCCTGCATTTCAGGAAATTTACTAGTAAATTCTTGGTGTAAGGGTTCTAAATAATTATTCAATAACGTGGTTTCGCATTTTGCTATAATAAGATATGTGCGCCAAATATGACGGTTCATTATTTCGTTCCATTTTTTTCGCGCACGAGTAGAGCCCGCTGTGGGTGCAGGGTAATTGGCAAGTGCCTCCTGTACAACATCTGCTGACCTTATAATTAGTGATGAATGTGATGACGTCGGTGATGAATTAGGGGAATTTAATAGGGTACGAGTTGAGGATGGTGAGGGTATTCTTGATACCGGTGAATGAGAGAAAGAAGAAGTGAATGATGAGGATGATTGTTCGGCTGTAACATTTTTTTCGAGGGGAACCCGCCTGCTCTGTCCCCCGTCGCCAACGGTTCGCATACTGTGGCATCCAGCGTTAGCTCCAGATGCGCCCCGGCGACCCCCTGGCAGCGGCCGCAAATTATATCTTTTATTTTCCATATTCTCCATAAAAAGGGTTACCAGAGCCATGTTAGCCGTGTAAGTAATTTATTTTCACGTATCCGCCCCCCACGAGAATCAGATGTTCGATTCGGACGTATGGTTGGACTTTAGGGGGCTTATTATTATTATTATTATTAGTTCGTTCATAATAATTTCAGCCGATACTGTTTTCTTGTATCGTACTTTTTTTTTTTTTTTTCGTACTTTTTAGAAAGAGTTTTAATAGTCGGGTTTTAGTTTTAAACTTTCTTTTTATTTATCTCATTTTGGAGTTATGTGAATTCGTGTTAGGTATAATTATTATGCAGAGCTAATATAGCAGTTAAGGTTTTATTGTTTCATATTGTATTTAACTAGTTTAGAAGTGATTTTATAAATTCATGCAATTATCAGATGATTGCAAGCAAAGTCGTGAGCAACAGCTAATAATGTTTACATATTTAAAATGTGCAAAGAAAGCTCTTTCATTTGCTAGCACACACGACACTGTAGAGATTTTTTTAGTTCTTTACTTTAAGTCCCCTAGAGGACGCTGTAGTCAATTTCGCCGTAGTCGGGTAAAAAATGACACACGATTTACGATTACATAAAAATTATATATCTTACGTGGACTATGAAGACGTGGTCGAGAGATTATCAATTCCTGATACCGTTTGAAGGGAACATCGTATAGGTATAGTTCCAATTAAAACTTTAGTAAATATTTTCGAGAATAAAAAAAAAAAACATCTATTCACGCTTTAAAACTTAAAGCCTTCGTTCGATACATTGTTGACTCAGCTTCACGCTGTATCCCGCACACTGCAGGGTAGGCAGAGGGAACCTAGTGTTAAGACACTCCATTCCCCATTTTATGAGGCTAGTCGTGGCGCAGGAGCACAAGCGTAGGACTGTAGATGAGAAAATGAAAATTTAATATTTTTATTTTCCCGCTCTGGTAACGGGACAAACAGCGGCGTTAAGTTTCACTACTCAACACAAAACGTCTACAGAATTCGAAGGAAAGTGGGGAACGGAAGTGCCATAATAGGACGGAGTGCTTTAACATTTCTCAGGTTCCCTCTACCCTTATTATTGTTTTTCCCTTAATCTTATTTTTTTATAATCTTTGCTGTTACTTATGTTCACCATCAGGTCAGCTTTTACACTCTCATGTCGCTTTGCTTCCTTATTTAGAGACAGCTATCAAATACAAATGTTGTCATGGCGCAACATTATTTACCACCCAATTGGAAATCGAACCAAATGTATATGCCATCTCCTATTCGCACTTGAGTGGTCTCTATTTATAGACTTGCAGCCTGCAGCAATTACCCGTTCACATTGAGCACTGCACTGTCTTTCCTAGCAATATATTTTCAAAATGCACAAAAAAACAAAACTTGCGCGATCATGCGGAGAAAATGATCTAATTCATGCCATACCGTCCTTCCAGGCTTGAAGCCTCCCTGTGCCTCCCAGAAGAGCTTTTCGAATTTCCCTTGTTGATACGTTGACGCACATTTACTATATCCATGTTAATCAAACTTATAGACCTATAGGCTAGATCAGTCAATCTATGAACCGGAATCTTTATAAAGTATAAAGTCACCATGATTACACTTCACTGGCCCTGTTTTTCAGCATCAGTTGCACAAAAATCTTAATAAGTCCCAGACGCGTCGAAGGCTTATCTTTTTCGATCGGTCTCATCTAATAATTCTTTCTTATTCAGTTACATCCATTCTTTTACATTTCGCGTCGCTATTTGCAACTTAGTTTTCGACTTTCTGCTGTCCCGTACATGGCGTGTTGTTGGTTTGCGGTCCCCAATGCTACATACGTCGCACGAGAATCCCATCACACAAGTGGGGTGGCATTGGTGCTTTCAAACATTGTGGTCACTTGTGGTGGTCGTGGTCAAAATTTTGCAGCCCTTGCAAGTGCAAGGATTAATGTATTTGGATGTGTGTTATTAATATAATACATAGATATAAAAATGTTTGTGTAATAAATATTATGAATTTAAAATTAATCTTTTTATTCGTAAACTAATGGGACTCCCACTCCATGCTTACCCCGTGTCACTACTAATACAATTTTTTTTTAGAATAGCTTATTACATGCATAATGTCGTCGTGGCACAAGTGTGTGACTGTAAACGCGCCGGTAGTGGTACTTTTAGATATGAAACTTTAATTACTATCACTTATAAAGACAGATTATTTTAATATATTGAAAAAATGCATTTAATATGAGAATAATGCAGAAGGTACTTGGCTATATTAACTTCATCCATTGTTTTAAACATTTAATATACGAAAAAATAAGGCAATTCATAAAAACACCAATATTCTGTCACAGTTTATTTCAAATAACAATTGTATTTTAATACAACATTTCATGATTCGACACAATTCTAACTTACATAATAAAACCTTAATCATATTTTCATTAACTCTAGACATACAATAAGTCCTTATTTTTAGATATTTTATAAAAGTAACACTGAAGATCAGTTTATTTAATATTATTTACTTACAATAATTGCACCAAGTCGAAAAGTAAGAAAATGCTTCAAAACTTACAAAGACATGCCGATTTCATAAAATCTAATAAAATCCATCATCAATATATTAATTTTGATTAAAAATAAATATAAAACCTATTATGTTCTGAATTACTTACAACTAAGTAATACTTAACCTAATTAAATCACGATCTCTCATTTTCCCTATCGTCATTTTATTTAAAAAAAAACGACAATCACAAAAAAAAACGGTGTCAATAAATGATGACAAAATATATTACGGAATTTCTTGAAAATGGTAAATATAAAATCGATTATTTTATAGCCTTCGTTAAATATATCTTAATAATATTTTCAACAATATTTATTATTTATAACATATAAAAGGCATATTTAAAAGTAAATCTAAAAACGGAACCTCCACACTCCACCTTAAACTTAATACAAGAAATAATTTCATTGAAAATAGAAAATAAAGACAATATTTGTATAAAATTATATTAAAAATAAAATAAAAAATCTGACAGGAATAGCATACTATAATAGTAATTGAAAAGTTTAACTAGACTGAACTAAAACTCGTTCACCAATCCATAGTTCGTAGACTTAAAAGGTCATGTGACTTTAAAGTGACGTTATTTTTGGTCAATAGAACTAAATCTTATTCACCAACATGTAGTCTGTAGTCACTTTTAAAGTTCAAGTTAGTCTTGGTCAAGTGTAGTAAACTAAACTGAACTAAAACTCGTTCAGGGAGCCGTTTACAACAAAAGTCTTGACTTCAGTAAAATTATTATTAGTCAAGGCGGCGTCATCGACTTCCTCCAGCAGTATGTTCTCCCGGCCGACGGGCACCGGCAGCTGCAGCAGTCCCTTGAAATGTCCTTCCATATTGTCATCGTGTTCTATAGTGACGGCCGCCATTTTGTCGTGATATCGGCCATGTTTGACGACGGGCGCCATGTTGTCCTGATACCGAGCATGTTTGACGACGGGCAAGTAGTCGTGTCCGTCGTCGAGGTCGAACTGTATGTCTTTGGGCGGTCTGTCGGGGGGCCACGTGTCGTCTATGGGGGGGTCGACGTATGTGGGGGCGTTGGGGGTTGTGGGAGTCAGGGGTAGGGGGGAGGGGTAGTCGTGGTCGGGCGGAGCACGGTTGAACGTGATGAGTTCGTCCATTGCGAACTCCCCGTCGTCTATGACGGTCTCGTCGAGGGATATTTCTGGAAACAAATGGAACTTGTTATAGAATGTTTTTGTGAATTTTATATATCTGTTATGGCACTTATAAAAAAAGAGTAAAAGTAAAAACAAACTAAGTTATTCCAGCTAGAGACGACCATCTCTAGCTTATTTTACCCTATTATGCATAATTGTATAAAATGAAATGCAAATAAAATTATTTTTGTTGATTTTATATTTCTTCTCTATATATAATATTTCTGGAAGGAACAGTCCAAACTTTTGTGTGTTTTTCAAACTATGGGTGCCTTTTCATTTTCTTTAGTAGGCCCTACTTTATTGCAATTTTAATCGACATATTATTATCAAAATGTTCAATAGAAAAAGGAAAAACAATATTCAATAAATACATATTCATATTATAAAAATCCGTACGAAAACTAATTAAGATAAACATTAATCCGCAGCGTTCAGCGTCACGCTCCGCCGCCACTCTACTTTCATCTACGTAACTGAAACTGTTGCACTCGTTATATAAAATTATAGTCACAATTATACACAAAAAGACCATTTTTTTTTTAAAGATTCTATTTACTTTTAGAAATACTTAACGAAAAAATAAACAAAAAGTCATTATAAAACTTTGTTGTAACAATAAATTTGTTATGTAAGAAATAGAAAAAATCGATCGATTTAGTAAAATAAGTTTCTTTATTTCCATTGTTAATATATATAATGATTCTATTAAATAGACCGCTGTGGCGCATCAGCAAAGCGTTTGACAGTAAACGCGACGGTTATGTGTTCGCTTCGTACTCGAGGGAATTAATTATGTTCATTTCCTATACTTTTAATAAGAAGACAAACCCGCAGCCTTAAATTTCTCCATTCTACTCGCAAAAAAAATTCAAAAATTTGGCGGCTCTTGAAGAACGGAGTATCCTAACATTAAATTCCCCCAGCCTACCCTGCTATATCCAGCATACAGAATAGATCTTAAAAAAACAAATAGAAAAAATCAAATGAAACTCACTATTACTGGCAGAAAGCAGTGCCCTCGTGATAGCTGGTGACGTAGACCGTTCGGGTGCCTTCGCCCTCACCTCCTCCCTCATCGAGGGCAGAGCGACCAGCGCCACTGATAGTAGAAGGACTAACAGACAAGTGGCCGGTTGAGCTTTACCACCGGATGACGTCACGCCTGTGAGAACATTCTGGAACAAATGAAAAACAAGAAACTGCTTAGTGTTATGCTATGGATACAATGTGAGGGTGTCGGTGCAGGATGAGGAGGTCAGAGCAGTGCCGGTGACCTAAGCTTAGGCTTAACTTTAAATGTGCGCTCAAGGTCACCTCCATTGTACGAGCTCTCCTCGGCCAATGGTAAAAAATGACCAATTCCTATATATATATATCCATACCTATATTATAAATTCGAAAGTAACTCTGTCTGTCTGTCTGTCTGTCTGTCTATCTGTCTGTCTGTCTTTTACGCAATCAGGGCCAAACCGCTAATTCAATTGTGATAAAATACTCATATAGAGATACTTGAGCGTCTTCGGATGAACATAGGTTA
>DWLH01001289.1:0-13488 GCA_018249795.1 Heliconius telesiphe telesiphe
GGCCAGTCGTGGCGCAGCGGCACGAGGTGTGACTGTAAAACCGACTGGTTGTGGGTTCGATCCCCACTCGAGGAGATGAAATATTTACATAAATTTATATTTCCATTTCTTCGCTCTGGTGTCGAGGTTAAGCGCAGCGTTGGGTTCTGCCACTCAACACGCAATGCCTCCAGAATTCGGCAGAAAGTGGGGAACGGAGTGTCATAACAATAGGTTCCCTCTGCCTACCCTGCTGTGTGCGGGATACGGCGTGAAGCTGATTTTAATACTAATTTCAAGTACTGATTGAAGATATATTTTGGTAACAACTAAAATAGTGCGCTTAATAAGTGCGCATAAATTTTGCTACAAATAAGTACGGGGCCGCAAAAAAAATACAATTTTCTGCATAATTTTGACTACTGTATACCTTGTCTGTGTACAGTACGGTCAACAAGTCGTGGTCTGAAGATAGCTGTCGATTTTAGGATTTTTCTGACTTTTCATTATTTACTTCCCAAGTCAATGGCCACAATTGTATACGACAATTTAACTAGATGGATTTCCCCCCGCTACCATCGCATACACATAGACATAGATGTTTGGAATACGTAATTTTTATTTTTTTAAACAAATTTAACAGATATTTAAACTTACTTGAACTTCTAACATTGTTGATAATAATATTTCTTATATAAAATTTCGTAGTAAAAGTATTTAAATAACAAATTATCATTAATCAATTTATAAACATAATTAGAAGTTGAGAGGTCAGTGTCTGTTATCTTATAAGTATATGATAATGCTGCAGTAGTAGAAATGTAGCTTATATACTTTGTTGTCAAATTTTTATTTGTTTTTTTCTTTCTTTTACAAAAGAAAATTAAATAAAAGCTATCTCGTTTTTCAAATTTGTTATTATATATATTTTTGTGTATAATATGTAATTTAAAAATATCGTTATTATTATCAAAATGTTTACAATAAACGTTTTACACTTATATTTATATGACAAATCTGATTTACGACAGTGTCATCCCAAACATAATATTCCTAACTTCATACTACTTCATAAATAATAAATTTCACTTAAAAGATTTTTTTAATAAATATATATCTAATAATATACCTTAAAATTGAGGCCGTCATGGCGCGGGGGTACACTTGTGAGTATGACTGTAACGCGAAGAGTGTGGGTTCGATCCCGACTCGAGACAATGAATTATTATACATTAATATTTTCATTTCTTCGCTCTGGGACCTAGGCAAAAGCCTGGTGTTAAGTTTCGCCGCTCAACACGGAATCCTTCGAAAAATTTGACGAAAAGTGAGGAACGAAATGTTAACACTAAGTTTCCTCTACCTAGCCTGCTGTGTGCGGGAAACAGCGTGAAGCTGATTTAATCAGATCATTTTACTTATAATAGAAAAATAATATTTTCAAATACAATTTTTATTCTACAGACAAACGGCTTCGTAAAAAGGGAAGTACAACTGACCACAACTAATAACATAGCTGATTTGTTCAAGCGTAACGTAGATAGGTTCCGTGACTGCGTGGACAAGGCCATGGCGGCCGCTGCAAGCGAAGTCGACGAAAAACAACTCCAACCTATTTTCAATGCCCTCGGGGAACAAGTTGATAAGTTTTCTAAAGTGGTGAGCTATTTATTTATATTATATATGTAAATAGGCCGTCGTAGCGCAGGGGCACAAGGGTGTGAATTTAATGCGGCGTGGGTTCGTGCCCTACTCGAGGCAATTAAATATTTATTTAAATTTATTTTTAAATTTCTTTGCTCTAGTGTCGAGGCAGAGGTGACTTTGAGTTCCGCTGCTTAACACGGAATGCCTCCAGAATTCGGTGAAAAGTGGGGAACGGAGTGTCATTATATACACTGTATCCGCATAGAGCAGAGAGAACCGGGTTTTTGCCAGAGAAAAGGAATGAAAATAATAATAAATAATAATTAAAAAACAAATATAAAACATTTTAATGGGAATTGATTGGGGATCGAACACGCAATCATCGCTTACAGTCACACAGCCTCGACAGTACTAGTACTAGTGATACTAGATAATTAAATTAAAAATGCTGTTTTCATTTCAGTTTGAAATCCTCACGGCACCGCCATCAAAAGACCAATAAAAAATATAAAGTAATTAAATGAATATATCCTAATGGGTGAACAACAGTTCAAATAACATTAAAATAAATGATAAATAACGAACATGTTTAAATATCGTACGTGCTTATGAAATTATAGTTTGCGATACGAAATAACTTGTTAAAATGAATGACATCAAGCATAATAAAATATTAAAATCAGCTTTAAGCTGTATCCGCACAGAGCACGGTAGACAGAGAAAACTTTGTATTCAGACATTCCGTTCCCACTTTCTGCGAATTCTAGTGGTATTGCTTGTTGAGTAGCGGAACTCAAGGCCGCGACACCAGAGCTAAGAAATGAGAATATAAATTTAAATAAATATTTCATTTCCTTAAGTGAGAATCAAACCTACAACCTGTCTCGTCCACAGTCGCAAGTTTGTGTCAATTGACCACGATTGGCCTCGTATCAAATATTATGAAAATATTTTCAATGTGAGAAAATGCTCAAAAAAAATATTGTTGAATATTTTTCATAAATAATTAACATGGGGCCAGATGTGGCGCAAGTGCAGAAGCGTGTGTAAACGCAACAATTTCGGACGACCCTCAGTAATAGACAAAAATAGAGTTCTTTTAAAGTGTTACATCTCTTTTTAAGCTAATTAGCTTTTATTTATTATAATATATTTTATTGTAATCGACAAAGAAGTAAATAAAATTTATTTCATCTAAAAATCAAGTCTTTTTCTATTAAATTGCAAAAGAAACGCTCACATACGTAATTTGGGGAACGCCGAAATACCACTTGAACTATTCTACAAACATCTAAAAGGAATCCCGCAGCAAACAGTGGAAGAATCCTCGCCATGAACAAATAAGTTTATTTTTATCCCCAAAGCCGAAATCTACCGTTACGTCGTCTTTAATGAAAAGAATTGTATTGAAACTAGCTTTCTTTAGTAAAAGTTTTAGGAAAAAAAGTCACTTATTTCCAAATTGCCTGAACATTGATTGTATAATTGAAGAAGTATAAAATAAAGTTTGTTAAAATGGAGTTATGTAATACGTACAAGTGTTTTAATACCTGTACGACTATGAAGTATATCTTGATGGTTTTTAATATCTGATAATGCGTTCGTTCGGTATTAATATTTTCAAGTTTTTTAAAGTTTTTTTTAGATTATTCTGTTGTTTCTGTTCTGTTTCTGTTTCGTTTCTGTATTGTGGATTATAGTAAAAAATAATTGAAATCGATACAATAAGTTAATAATTACTTGGTGAAAACAATGTATTTTATAGATAATTACAATATTTTTTTTTCGCTTTACATTGCTTCCGTCACACGGCAGGGTAGACAGAGGGAACCTAGAAATAAGACACTTCGTTCCCCATTTTCCACCGAGTTCTGAAGACATAGATAGCGTGTTGCGAAACTTAACGCCACGCTTTGCCTCGACATCAAGTAAATACAATATAATAATTGAAGCTATTGACATCTTATTAAATATTTCCCAACAGACATTCAAAATATATTTACTTGTAAAGGAACAAAAGATACAAATGTTATGATAATGTAAATAAAAGAATGAAACGTTCAGTCCTGTATAAATATTATAAGTGGCGTCGGCAAAAAGTTCTTTTTTCGTACAAAGAGGTATTAGGCCGTGCTCTATCATACATAAGAGTTCTTATTAACGAGATTGTATACAAATGATATTGAACAAAGAAAATATAATAATTGTAATGGAATCGACCTTATTTATACAACCTTAATATTTGTGTTAGTTATTAGATTATATACCTATGGGTTAATTGGCTCGAATTCTTAGACGGTTTCCAAGAGGCGCGGGTTCGAGTCCTGGTATGTCTCCAATTTTTTTTTCCAGTCGTGTGGAATATCTAAAATTTTTGTATAAAAAATTAATATTTTCTTGATTTTTTAAAAGCGAAGTAATGAGCCACTAACTTTGCCCTGTTTTTATATTTTTCCAGGCAAAGTGAATGAATCAATATAAAAATATATAAATCCTAAAGACCTATCGTGGCATAGTGTGTCAGTATCAGACTGTAAAGGTGGTTGTTGTGGGTTAGATTCCTCGGGGGATATTCTGGTAAGACAAAGAGCGGCGTTAAGCTTCGCTAATCAATATACAATAAATGTGATTTCAGCGAAAAGTGGCCTACAATGTTATCACGTGAAATTTTGTTAGAATGTAGTATTATAGTAGTATGTAATGTTACATTGTTTTTATGATAGTGATAATGATGCTTTATCAACTTTTTTTATTTAACCTGTGGTCATGTGACATGAACTTATTACGTCAATCCATACTTCAAGCATTTTGTTTAGACTAGTAGTGAACATTTTGTTTAAATTCACTTCTTTTAATCCGTATCTATTAAAGAAAAAATGTATTAGACAGCGGAAGTCAACGGACTTTTTAATTTTAATCAGATCAGAGTAGTATTTTTAGGGTTGCGTACTGAAATCGTAAAAAGGGATCCTATTACTAAGAATTTGCTGTCTGTCTGTCCGTTTGTCACCAGGCTGGATATCATGAATCGTGATAGTTAGACTGTTGTAATTTTCACAAATGATTTATTTCTGTTACCGCTATAACAACGAATACCAAAAAACATATAACAGCCTTGATCTTTGACTTTTTTATTATAGGTAATGCCACGGAACTCTGCGTGCGCGAGTCGGACTCACACTTGCATAGTTTTTTTTTATTTATTCTCGAATGTGTATAGAACTCACAGCCATACTATGGACGAGTTTAGACACTCCCCGCAATATAACTATAATTCACAATATACTATTTAGACACAAAAAGTTTTTGTTTTTCCACAAAAGAGATATTAACATAAATATAATATATGAAAAATAAAATAAAGTCAGCTTCACGCTGTATCCCGCACACAGCAGGGTAGGCAGAGGGAATCTAGTGTTAAGACACTCCGTTCTCCACTTTCTGCCGAATTCTGGAGGCATTGCGTATTGCGCGTTGAGTGGCAAAACTCAACGCCGCGCTTAGCCTCGACACCAGAGCGAAGAAATGGAAATATAAATTTAAGTAAATATTTCATCTCCTCGAGTGGGGATCGAACCCACAACCAGTCGGTTTTACAGTCGCACCTCGTACCGCTGCGCCACGACTGGCCTCGGATTACTATTTTTATTTTATAAAACATTTTATTTTATTAAATTTTTTAGTTATTTTTTTATAAATGCAATTATTTTACTAAAAAAAAAAAATGTCTATGGTTCAATAGTATCTACCTGTTTATATTATGTAAACATGAACCGAACCGAACACTATAAATGTCAATATACATATATGATACAATTTACATTTAAAACCAAGACATTTTCCTGCGTCTAGTGTTTAAGAATTTAAATGTATGTAACAATCAATACTCTAAGCGACAATATTTATCAGTACCTACTTATAACATTAATTTTAAATTTTATCAACAACTCACACGTTTACACACCTATTATATATTTGATGTGATCTATAAACCACAAATACGGGTGCTTTTAAACACAATTTACTCCCTAATGCATTTTATATATTATACATTTTTACGGTATATAGCGTCTCGATAACACAGGACACATTATATACTCGCGAATAGCAGGATAGACAAAGGTTCGTTTCCCCAGAGCAAGGAAAATAAATAATATTCCCGAATGGGTATCTAGTAGTAGTCTAGTATATCAAGTGATAAAATAATGTCATATTAATATTTAAAAAATATTTTACATTATGATTGTGCAACTATTGCGTTAGAACTCGGCAATGACCTAAAGTTCTTAACGTTTATGATCTACACCAAATAGTTAATATTTAAATTATTTATATACAAAATTATTTATATTCTCAGGGACTTACTAAGTCAGTTGCAGAATATGTCGCCAATTATATAAATTATTTTTATTTCTTGATTATTATTCCTTATTCTTTAATCATACAAAGATTTTAACGTTTCTCGATTTCTGATTTTTAAACAATAATAGCTTAAAACAAAAGACTACTACTATGTAAAAATATAAACACTGTATTTAATATAATTCAAGGAGCAGTAGGTACATATATATGAGGACTTTAAATTATGTTGAAATATCATATATTCACGTGGACATGGCCATGCACCCGTTTTCTTATCCCTTCACTTAAAATTGGTGCTGAGATTTAGTATTTATAAATATATATTATACTTACATTAGATTTTCGTTAGTAAACACGATATAGAAATAGTTTTAATTATCATACAAAATGATTAAGAGATAATTATAAAGTAATGGTTAAATATAAATATGTTTTAAGACCTAACATTAACGATTGCTTAGTTATACTAACATCAATTGAAATAAAAATGATACAAAAAAAAATATCAACCATTAATTATTAAAATAAAACGCTCGAAAAACATATTTGGTGTGTTAAGAAATCCGTAAAATAATAACTAAAAAATATACTGTAAAAATAAAATATAATGTAAGTAGTAAACGTAATTTAATTTCCAACATCACAGTTGAGTGGCGGATTTCAACGCCGCGCTTTGCCTGGTCACCAGAGCGAAGAAATGGAAATATAAATTTAAATAAATATTTCTTCGACTTCGACTGGGGATTGAACCCACAACCAGTCGCGTTTACAGTCACATTTTGGGTCCCTGCGCCACGGCTAGTTTCGTTTCCTAATAATAAACATCATATAAATCTAAAAGGAAGGTCTCAATCGACTTTTAGTTTCCGAGAAAAATATGGATAAACATGCATACACTTTAACACACCGAAGTATTTGAAAGCCGAGAAACTTGTATTGTATATTTAATAAACATCCTCAAATATTATACAATATCCCATACATATATGTAGTAAAAATCCGGACAAAAAGTAGAGGACAAGTGAAATGAAAAATAGATTTTGTCTAGATATCTATAAAAGATAATGTTACTATGGTTAGTATGACTGGGTCTGTTAGACCCAGCTCATCCATCAGGACCGCCATGATAGTACAGCCAAAGCAATAAACGCGAGTATGTGTTAAAATTAGGGCATTGGTTTAGCCAATTTGATATTTAATTAATTTTGGACAGATAATCGTTTTCGTGATTAATCGTCTGCTTAGATAGAATGGCCTGTTTATGATCTTCTCCTAATATTTCTCACAACATCAGCGGCTTCTAAATGATTAACTTTTGTCAAAACATTCTTCGGCAGTAAAGTAGTGAAGCGTTTATTTGAAATTGTATTTGCTACTCCTATAACGACAGCATCTGTATCTGTAGAATTCTATTAAATAATAAATGACAACATTTTTTACACACAATGCCTCGAAAATTCAGTGGAAAAGTGGAACGCAGAGGGTAGGCAGAGGGAATCTGTGTTAACACAGGTTCTTACACACTGTGTTAACACCTGTGTTAACACAGATTCCCTCTGCCTACCCTACTATGAGAGATACAGTGTAAAACAACAAAAATGTTTTTTATATTATTATAAGATTAAAAATTATTAAAAATATTATAAAATTAATGTAGTTTATTTTGTAATGTGTAGAATTGTATCGTATCTATCAACTAGGTCATTTAAAAGTAAGTTAGCCAAGTGACTGTTATTACATAATTTTAAATTCCGCTCAAAAACACACTGTAAGGCGGAATTTTCAGAAGCAATTTCTTTTAGTATTAATATTATAAGTAAGACAGAATAAAAATAAAAATAAAAATATTAGATACAAATAAAACGAAATACCAAAATAATGTTCAGTAATTTTTTATCCTGTTTTAGATAAAAGCACATATCATATTAATAATATATAAACGACTCAAGGTTAATTTACAATTGTAATTACCTAATAATTATAACAATAGAAGCAATTGAGGCGTACAATACGCGTTGCCATAGCAACGTGTATGCTTATGTCACTTTATACAAAAATGTATATTGTAAAACATACTATAGTGCGTGTTGTTTATTTTATTAATTAAATGTATTTTTAATGCATTATTTTAATAACATATTAGAGCATTCGCAGTTTCATACTTCACAGTCCCCACAATTATCGTAAAAGGGGTAGAAAGTGTTTGCTTTACGTATTTAATTAATAGATTATTGAAACTGTAAGAATGTTCTAGTCAGTCCACGTGCGTTGGGACCGTATCTGTCCCTGTTACAAAAGATAAGTGAATGTAACCGACAGGGTATAATAAAATAATGTACTTAAAAGTTTGTATCATATATTTTGTACAAGATGACCTTTGATTAATAATTTAGCCTTACTCATAATAAGCCATTGTTAAAAAGATTAAAAATTTAATTAAGCTAGCCACTTCACACTGGCTAAAAATATTCTGCCATATAATGTAAGGGTATGTATTTAAATTAAATAATTTGTTTATCTTCTTATATTTTGCAACGTAACAGAGATAACGTAATAATTAGTCACTCTATTCTCAACTTTTCAATAGCTTGGAAATACCACATACTAGTGTCTTAACTAGTATGAAATATCTCCATAAACAAATTCTTCTAAGTTTATATACCTACGTATTGCAGTATACAATACATTAATGATTTAAAGTGATTTCTTATTATATCGTCTATTTCTTCTCTCATCTAACTTATAATAAAATCGTTACGGATCGGTGTCTGTACTTAGATATAGATATTTAAAAAAAAAAGATTTTGAGGACCTTTATTATTGTACTAGAACACAAAACAATGTTTTTTTTTAATTTTCGTCTGTTTGTCTGTGCGTTTATGCGTGCGCTATCGCTAATCTCAGATTTTTTTACTATTGGATTCTGGCAAGCTTACGTTACCATATAAGGTTTATTTTATTACAATAGGTTCATAAATAAGAAAGTTATATATCATTTTAAAGTACTTAAAAATTAAATTAAATTAGCCTTATTATTTTATACAACTGTGTTGCGAAAGCTAACTTGTATAATGATAAGAAAACCAAGATTTCAAGATGTAAGATCGGGATCAGAGTTTACGCGGAAAAAACTGTGCTTACCATGCACGCGTATTTACCGTCTACCTAAATACCGCAGTTAATTATTAGTTAAGTATTTTTCTTTAAATACTGTGTACTGTGTGTGTATGCTAATGTCTTTAAGTATTTTTCTTTTAATACTGTAAATTTTGGGAGCAAAATCAAATAAATACCTAAAAGACTTAAATTACATAATGAGGCCGTCGTGGCGCAGTGACACAAGCATGTAACGTTAAACACGTCAGTTATGGGTTCAGTCCCCATTCGGGGACATGAATTATAATTTATTAATATTTTGAGGCCAGTCGTGGCGCATGGGCACAAAATGTGACTGTAAAATCGACTGGTTGTGGGTTCGATCCCCACTCGAGGAAATATTTATTAACATTTATATTTTAGTTGTGTCAAGGCAAAGCGTGGCGTTGAGATCGCAACACGCAACACGCAATGCCTCCAGAACTCGGCGAAAAGTGTGGAACGGAGTGTTAACACTAGGTTCTGTGCTGTGTGCGGGATTTGATTTATTATTTTCATTTCTTCACTTTGGTAACAAGACAAAGCCACTCAATATGCAATGCCTCAAAAATTACGCGGAAAGTGGGGAAAACAGTGTATTAACCTATATTCCCCCCTCTGCATCCTTTCTATATGCGGGATATTAGATATAGCGTACAGCTGCAAAATTAAAAAAAATAAAATACTGTTTACTTATAGATATAAGTATACATAAAAATAAAATTAAAGGGTCTGTCTTTGATATCAATATAACTGTGTATTTTCAAGTGCATATAGTTAGTTATTTATAGACACCAAAACACAATTAAAGAATTTTAACATTTCTGTCTGTCTGTGTTTCTGTTTATCCGAGCTAACCTCTGAACCAGCTGAAGCGATTTATTATTGGACTAACACCTGAAAGATGGGCATTGTGGAACAACATAAAGGCTATTTTGAAACAATAAAAAGTAATATAAATTTAAAGTATGTTGTGTGATAAAATTGCTACTTTTTATTTTATTCAATTGGATTGAAAGTCTTTAGTTTTCAATATTTTATTATTTGTAAATTTTTATTTGTATAATGATAAAAAAACTCGAGATTTTATAATTATAATAAAGATCAAGATTTAGGATTCTCCAATGTTAATTGACACTCCCTCAAGCTTAAAAGTAAAGCTCAAGCTCTCTAAAAGATTTTGGGTTCTTCACGATCACAACTATAAACGACTCTAACCACTTGACACATCACGAGCCAAGGCATTATTTATTAAATGACATTTTCAAAGGTGTTTGGGATGTCAGTTACACTAGATACACCGTAACTGCGCACAGATAAAATAAATTCCGGTTCTGCAAATATTCCAGGTTAAAACATAAATTATTTGTATAATGCTCCACAAATTTCTATTTATAATTGATAAACTGCAAGCACCGAGTGTCTGCTTGAGGGAGTGTCAATTAACATTGGAGAATCCTAAATCTTGATCTTGAAATAATCATAATATCTCGAGTTTTTTTATCATTATATAAACAAAAATTTACAAATAATAAAATATTGAAAACTAAAGACTTTCAATCCAATTGAATAAATAAAAAGTAGCAATTTTGTCACACAACATACTTTAAATTTATATTACTTTTTATTGTTTCAAAATAGCATAGTAAAAGTATTTTTCTTTCCTAAGTGTGGATTAACACTTTAAAAATGTTTAAAAATATAAAATATAAATGTTAATAAATATTTCCTCGAGTGGGGATCGAACCCACAACCAGTCGATTTTACAGTCACATTTTGTGCCCCTGCGCCACGACTGGCCTCAAAATATTAATAAATTATAATTCATGTCCCCGAATGGGGACTGAACCCATAACTGACGTGTTTAACGTTACATGCTTGTGCCACTGCGGCACGACGGCTTCATTATGTAATTTAAGTCTTTTAGGTATTTATTTGATTTTGCTCCCAAAATTTTCAGAATTAAAAGAAAAATACTTAACTAATAATTAACTACGGTATTTAGGTAGACGGTAAATACGCGTGAACAGCACGCGTAAACTGTAGAAGCCCTTTTTTATATATATATATATATATAAGCATCGCTTACGCTTCGTAAGCGCACCGCAAGATTGAATCGAACACTACATAATAGGCCAATATTACTTTAGTACACTTAGCTAAAAGTTTATTTATACTTAGCTAAAAAATTTGTGTGACCGATATCAGTTATCAGCAAGCCGTGGCCCACCAAATCTCGACATCTGTCATTTTGGGCTCTCTATGATAACGAAGTGTCAAACAATACGTGGTGCACTACCGCGGCACTGGTCAATAGTATCTCCTTGCGTTCATCCTACACTAAGTCGCACATAGAGAATACAGTATAAGCCTTGGGGCGGCTAGCTTTCTAAGTTTCTACGATAAAAAAGTGTCGACGAATACGTGCAATGCCACCACACTGTTGTATAGTACCATAAATCGTCATTCCATCATACACTAGTCGCACGTAGAAACCACAGTATAAGCCATTACATCTGTGACCAACTCCATACAAACATCGCCCACGTACAGTGAGCGCCCCGCGAGACGAAATTGAACACGATATAAACAGCATTCATTTCAAATGTCCATTTTATTAAGGACATTTAACAGTATTATACCGTAATTATGTTCGCAACCCCCTTTGCAAATTCAATGTGTCGCCCCTACACATATTTAACTTATAAGAAATTCGATCCTAAAAGATCGTGCCATCATAGGCTTCGAATTATTATATTATATTTATTATACATTTGGTACGATCGTTATGTGCATCATATTTATTAGTACCGTAGTACTTAAGAGTTCGACTCGACCGCTGCCTTTGCGACACTCGGGACGATAATACATGAACTCGTCTCGATTAATATGGTATTAAAAATATATAGTTTGTATTCTTCATAATTAACTATGTTATTTATGTGTATTGCCATGCATATTTTATTTTATTTATTTAATTTTTAACTTATATCCAAGGTCCATACTGTTACACTAGACAGATGTGAAATAACTAAAAAAAATATATTAAATATGATAATCAAATTAATTCCCAAAAAACACTTAAATTTCGATTTATTTAATGTATAACCAAACTAAAATAATTAATCTATTTTCAGGGTTCTGTACCTCAAAAGGAAAAATATGGAACCTTTATATGATCACTTTATTATCTGTCTGTGTCCGTCTGTCAAGACCATTTTACTTGATGTTACGTTGAGGTATCAATTTGAAATTAATATCAGATATTCAGACTTATACTTTCTTGCAGCACAAAAATTAAGCTTCTAATACAACGCAGCCAAAAGATATGAGCATATATGTATCGTTTATGCTTCATTTTGTATGACATTCACCGCGCTATCAAAACCTATAGTGTAGTTCCCGTAGACCTACAGTTATGAAATTTAGGACGAAGTAAGATCTTACAATATAAATAAAGGAAAAAATCCGGAAAGTAAAAAATTATAATTTCATTTAAAAAAATATTACTTATATTTGTAGTTAATTTCATACAATATAAGAGCATATGCCCACAAATTTAAGTTTGTTAACGTTCGCTGCATCATCAAAAGCTATAAGATATTTCCCAATCACAACACTGAAATTAATAAAGAAGCCCACCGAGGGATGGGCGAGTCCGACTCGCACTTGGCCGGTAAAAAAACATTCGTATATTTGAAGCATGCATAGCCCCACGGGTGCCACTAGTATAATATAAAATAATATTCTTTTGTACTTTAAATATAACTGAAGTAATAAAATATTTTGAGTCTTTGTCAGTTTCAATTACCTACTTATACTACCTAATAGTATAGTTAAAAGAAACATAAACAAAAAGTTTTATCGGTGTCGATCAATGTCCTATTAGTTTCGGGTCTGTGCCACAATAAGCCTAATAAAATTTACCTGCGTGACCAATTAGAGCAAGTGTTAAGTATAGTTTAGAACGAGGAGACATAGTGCAAAAAACATAGTTTACTATATTATTTGATGCTTTGTTATTTTCATAGTATGAGTTTTATGCAGCATGTTCTTTTATTGTTATTAACATTAAATTAACACTAAATTACCATGCTATTGAAGCCTTAATGGATTCTAATACATAAACACAGAGACATACACACACACGCCACAAATTCTTATTGTCCGTATTTTTACTGTTATTTCAGGTTATGTTGGGTTTAAGGTTCTATATATGTATTGCAAAGATTTTGTAAATTGTTGTAGTTATCAGTAAAAAATATATTGTAGAGATATTATTATAGAATCTACTAAAAATACCTTTACATTACACGTCACGATATCGGGGCTGTTTTAAGTTTGCGGCAGCAAGAATCTGGAATG